>VDFB02360476.1:0-267848 GCA_007258455.2 Sequoia sempervirens
AAGAATTGACAAGATTTATACATAAAGGACACAACATGAGTTTGGGATTCAACAAGATTTCATCACTAAACTTTTGAGAACAACCATAATAGTTTCATCTGAAATTCTAATTCTAATTCATTTTAATATAATTCCTTGCAAAAACAATTTGAATGTTTATCGCAACATTCTAATATATAAAATTCAATGTTTATGTAACCAAGTTATGTACCTACTTATATTATACAATGCATACGTCTATATTATGTATTGTTACAATTCATTTATGTTTTACCTTAAATTTCCTATCGGCGTCTCCCTTGAACCTCCTATAGGTGCAAGTGCTAGTATATTTATTTACCAATAGACTATTGTGATTTCTTTGCTTTTTACATGTTCATTACTTAACTAATAAAGCTACAAGGTAACAAATCTCAAATCATCATTTATTTAATTCATGATAGATTCTTCTATTTATTTATTGGATATAGGCATGACTAGAATCCTAGGATAAGGTTTAACTCGTACGTATAACAACCAACATATCCATTGAGATGAAACAATTACTTTTAAATAAAGGAAGAGGTCTAACATATGTATGTCATCTTCTAGTACTAAAACCTCCACTAATACATTTTATCTGCATTTCCATTGAACTAGAAAGTTCAAAATAAAAGAAAACCTAAATAACGTAAGATATTTTCTTTTCATTTATTGAAATTACTCTAAAAAAAAAATGATAAATATACTCCCACTAACCCTATTAGCTCCCCAAACTTACTTTTCCTATGCTATTTTGTTTTACAACAGACATAGCACATCGAAAAATTATTTTTAAATAATCTCCTTAAATCCTATGCATGCCATGTACTACACTCATACACTTAGAAGAAAACACAAGGGAGGTGTATTATACCTTCCTTTTCTCACCCCCTTGTAGCCATTGTTAAAATAGCCCCATTCGACCCCAAAAAGTAATCTCCCAAGGAATATTATTAATCAAAAAATGAATCTAATGCATAGGATTGTCATGGGATTAAAATGGCATTTGCATAAACTATGGTTAAAAAAGGATAACCCTAGAATCTCTTATGCTCTAACTACACCACTCCAGGCTATGTTTCTTTTTTTCTGACCACATAGGGGTTTGTGACTACATAGAGCAAAGGTGAGTGGTACCATTTGTTCCAATTTGGCTTGCAATGCGTCTACACACTTGAGGGGAAGGCGTTTGTTGGGAGAGGGTGTCAAGAATGGTCATTTGAGCAATCCCTTATCCTACTACCATAGGCGACCATTTGCAATAAAAAAAAAGAAAGGCCACCAACTATTGAGGGTTGATGTCCTCTATGTAGGGCATAGAAAGGAATTAGATTTAAACAATAAAATTATATGTATTTTTTGTTTGATCGTTGTTTAACGAAAGGGTTGTTAATAAAACCTTGGATGCATTTAGAAACATGGTTCATATTTGTTCTATTTTCAAATTTAGGAGAAACAACAATTTTTCATACATATTATTTTGTAGAGTGATTTTCCTTAGTTTCATTTGTTTTGTTATCATTGATTTTACGAATGGTTCCAAATATACAGAATATTGCAAGTATAATTTCATGAAGAGGGGTCGAGTTAAGATTTAGACAATGACATCTATTATTTTTATTGTTTTTTTTATCTTCTCACCTTTTTATTTTATGTGCTTTGATTTACATAAGGCAATGCCATTGAAGGGCCATTGCAAAAGAAGGCATATAGTCAAATACAGTTATGATATACCTCGCTTATTACTCTTCCATTAATATTTTACTCTTACTATTTGTATAAATGTTGCAACCTATTATATCATTCCTTTTTATCTTCTCCTTTTCTATTTTACAATATTATAGATTTGGTTTTTCGTTGAGGTCATATACAAGATTTATGTCTCTCAGAGTGAGATCATCTTCCCCACACCATACATGTCATTGTTGTAGGTTGTACTCATTGCATAAGATTGATATTTATTATTTCTCTCTTCTTGTTTAACCTCTTGAAATGTGTGGAGTTGGGGAGACTAAATAAACGAGGAACTTGAGGCCCTGATGTACTTAAAGGGTTTGTATTCATACAAGCTTAAAATGAAAGTTTTTCTTCCATAAAGATTTGTGAACCAATATTCCATGGTTGTTGGCATAAGATTCTTACGAGCAAATGGAAAATGCAAAATGTCTTGACACTAATGATAATGCTACAGTGTAATGTTTATAGTATTGTTTTTTGAGTAGTTGTTCTTAAATTATGTGTTGCATGCCTTACTTGCTCCTACCTATTCTAAGAAAATGACCAATATAGTTCTTTGTGGGAGAGGAAATATAGTTTTTCTCTTTGTGGAATCTAGTTTCATGAGTTGTCTAGTATAGTTTTAAAGCATAAGATGTACTTTCATATAGATGCAACACTATTACACTTCTATACATAGTTACCTAGAAATATTGCTTCATCTATCCTTTAAATTTTTTGGTACAATTAGCAATACTAATCATTCTTGACTTGGTAGTTAGAAAACACCCTTCTCATATAAAAACCTTGTGGTTGTATCGGGCATTAACAGGTCGATCTTTTGGTATAACAACAACCACCAATGTAACAATTGGTATTAGAGCCAAGGCCATAGGTTTGAACCCCTCGCTTGCACTGGGGGGATTGTTGCAAGATGGTGTGTCCCTTTGTCTCCTCCGTGCAACACAACACTTGGGTTCGTGACATGGCTTAATCGCCTCCCATGGATCTTGTATAAATTTGGTTGTTGTATCGAACATTGATAGGTCGATCTTTTGGTGCAACAACCACCAACACAAAAATTGGTATCAAAGTTGAGGTCATAGGTTCAAACCCCTCACTTGCACTAGGGGGATTGTTGCAAGATGGTGTGTCCCTTGGTCTCCTTGGTGCAACGTGGTGCTTGGGTTCGTGACATGGCTTAACCGCCTCCCATGGATCTTGCATAAATCTAGTGATTGTATCGGGCATTAATAAGTCAATCTTTTGGTGCAACGACAACCACCAATGTAACCAAGCTTACATAAAAATCCTTAGAATTCACATTCTTGCAAATTTAGGCAACATTATAAATAAAATATTTCCTTACATAGTAGCATAAAGATCCCTTTTGAATCTATTCACTTTTTTTATACACATATTTTTATGCAAAATTTTAATATTTAATAATGAATTATACAACCATTTCAACAAAAAACAACGTATACATATTTTTTCCTATAAGGAACACATATTTTTATAACATTACTTCTGCAATTTAAATAATATAACTTAGAGTAAGATTCTCATAAGGGAGGAATTTATATAGATATGATAACATATCCATCTAGTCTTACTTTCATGTCTACCTCTTCATACTACAACAATACATAGTTTAGTTGCAATTATACAATAAGCAAATATTTGGTTATAAATCTCCAATTTACAAAATACATGTATAACATATCCCTTGCAATTAAAGATATACACATAACAACTTAGCACAATCCACAAGGTCACAATATTAACCAATTTTCTTCGTTAAATTTTCAAGGAACCTATAACATAAAATAACAAAAATCTTTTCTATAGCTAGTGGGTGCTCACCACCCAGCTTATGATAGCAAATTTTCCACCCATAAGCTTGGGGAAAATATATGGTAACTAGGTAATATGTACATCACAAAATCACAACCCTCAACACAAGAATACAACATAATTTTCATAACAAAACACACACATTACATTCACACATAATTTCCTAGGTAGCACCTACATAAGGGTTCTCAAGAATCTCATTTAGGAGAGGTGAGGACATCAACTCAAGGGAAATTTAACTAGATATGTACATAACAACCATCCCTCCAAACCAAGTTCTCTACTTAAGTTTTTTCCATAAAACTCAAATATCATATCAATTTCCCACAAAACACATCACACAATAACTCACCAATTGATTCATATGGGTACTCTTACACATTCTAATTTCCCATCAAGGACATCTACTCACTCAATCATAAACAAGGAGTTCTCTCATCAAATTGGGAGAGCATACTCCTACCCAAACCCTGCATCACACAACAATATTAACCAACACAAAAAATTGCAACCCCAACACATTTGCAAAAATGATTCTTCTACAAGGCTAAGGAAAAGGCAAGGTGTCTACCTCGAAAAATCCCCAACATTTTCAGAAGGTTTAGCTCCACATAATATAACTCCACCCCTAACCTTTCCCCTCCAGCTAAAATTCTTCTTCTTCACTCACATTCCCTCCCTAGCTCTCATCTCCCCCTTCAAACTAGAAATATAGACCCAAAAAAAGAATCCCCTTCATAACAAACTTTAGAAAAATATAGAAATCCTTGTTTCTCCTTTCTCATTGTGAGGGTGAAACTTTCCACCCTCTAAATTGACCCTTATCAGAATCCTTCCATGTGTTTTTGATAAAATAAGCAACATTTATAGGGTGTTGTACCCTTAACACAAAAGGCCACAAGGGAAAAAGTTTAGAAAACCATAATTAACAAAGATACCATTACAATGACAAAAAAAATAAATAGATAAACCAAAAAACAGATAGAGGAGGTGACCAAAAAGCAACACCCAAGACACTCCTACTTGGAGATATTCTCCCATTACTCCCTAAGGAATTTGAAGTTATCCATCTTTGACTGACTAGAGCTAGGTTCAGTAGTAGGCTCGTGCTTTTTAATATCCTCCTAGAGCATCAACACTAGAGTGATCACAAAGTGATGGATCACTTTGAGAGTGAAGCAAGTGAGATGGTCCAGTTTCCTTTTGAGAGAGTTGACTTGAGTCAACAAAGTATTGCAATCATGATCAATTTTCTCACAAAGATGGCACACATTATCTTTAGGCTCATGATGGGGGGTGGTGTTTGGGGTGTAGTCCTCCATTAACATTTTGTTGGGTTTTGGGAAAAGGATAGGACCATCCATGTCTTCAGCATCAACCACAAACTCCTCATCACTGTTGTTCTGGGTATTGTCATGTTCATAATTACTCGATAATTCATCTATAATCACCTTCAACTTCTGCTTGACAACCAACCTATTGGACCTTTGGACACTTGCAGGATTAGAATCAAATTTAGGCTCATTAACAGTAATGTTCTCCTAATCATAGATGTTATTAGTGATATCTTTACCCTCCTCATTCCCATAGCTAGCTTCTTCAACAAAGAAGGTAACCAAATTTTTCTTCTTGTTGTTTTGCTTTTTCTTCATGGCATTCTTCCCCACTTTTTTAACAAGAGTACTCTTTAATTCATAGAGCCCCTCTGCAATAGTTTCTTGGCTCTATACATGGCTAGCTTTGCTCTTATTATTTTTGGCCAAGGGTTTAGTGAATTTCTTAGGGGTGGGTTGGTTGACAACAAGATTAAGCTTGCATTTTTTATTAGTTTTAGCAACTTTAGGACGGTTCAGGGGGGTATCCAGGGAGGGATTTTCATCACTCACATCATCTAGAAGGGTTGCATGAATGGGTTTGGGTGGGAAAAGCACAAGAAAAAAATAGTAAAGCCTCATAATAAGCCTATGATGGAGTGGGATCGATATTTTTTCAAGGTTCTTAGCCAAGAGCTCCATAGCCTATTTTATCGAGCTCTCAAGGGAAGAAAGTAAAAAAAGGGCAATCTCACAATAAGGTAGTGCTTGAAATTTTTACTAGAGGCAAATGGTAGTAATAAAAACATTTAAGTCTACCCTCTAGGGTTAAATACTTCATGATTACTAGACAAACTTGGTCCCACAGTGGGAACAACTTGCTCCTATCACAACCCATATGTAACTTTGTTGGGTACTCATTTTCCTTGAAAAATTGATTCATGTTGTTCATATCCTAGACTTTAGTGTGCTTTTTGAGTTTTTGGCCATTGCACGAGAGGCCAATCGCTTTAGCTATCACCTCCTCATTGACCTCAAAAGAGATACCACCCAACTTAACCTACCTATCACACCAACCTTTTGTAAATTGAATTGACAGGTTCTCATCATGACCATTAAGACTCTCTATTAAAGGACCTAGACCTCCCTTAGTGCAAACATACCAAATGAGGGCATTCTTGCAAAATTCCTCATAGGAGCTAGGCTTTGTCCTAACCCTATCCTCACCCATCCACAAAATCGGGAAGCTCTACTTAGCTTTATAAAGATGGTGGTGGAGAATGAAATGCATGCATAGTTTGAAATATCCTTGAAGAAGAAAGGCCCAACAATGTGAATAAAGGTTAAATAATGCCACAAACCTTCCCAAGAAAAGACTAATGAAATAACTTGAATAAAAGAGAAATTATTCACCTACTTGCCAAAAGTCTTATCGAGAAGCCTGTCATTTATAAAGCATAACATGGAATGAATAAAGGATATTAGGGGAGGGGGGATGGTAATTATTATCCCATAAACCACTTACGAGTTATCATTATTCATCATATGTTTCAAAATACGATTATCCTTTTCCCCTCCCTGCTAATAAAATCTAATGATACTCATTGAAAATAGGGAGGGGAGCCTCGTGCGGGCCAAGTGTAGTTGTTCTGAACCTACACATTTTTTTCTTTTGTATAATATCACATTCCACCACATCTTACGGTAACAATTAGTACAAGTCTTGGAGGTCCACTTGTACCAATCCAAATTTAACAACCAATTCCACATAAACTTACCAAAAATAAGGGCTATGACAAGAGTAAGTAAGAAATAAGGAGTGATAATATAGTTAGCAGATTTCCTCATTTTGGATACTGGTTTTTTGCTATTTAAAGATCAATCCCTTGATGTTTTTAGGAAGAGAAAAATAGTCTCTCCAACATCTTAAGGAATCCAGAGAGATCCCAAGGTTAGCCATGGCATCGGCAACCTTGTTGCCTTCTCTATAAATATGAGATATTTTTTCCTTTCCAATTTCATGAGCATATTCTGAATATCCATAATTATGTCATCACAAGACCATCCAATAAATCCATTACCATTGATAACATCAATGATAGTTTTGGAGTCTCCTTCCACTTGAATATTTATGATCCCTATGGATAAATCAATTTTGATACCACTCGACATGGCCATGGCTTTAGTAGTCATAGAAGTTTGCTCTCCTAAACCCCTAATATAACCAACAATATAATTACCTTCAAAATCTCTTATTATTCCCCTCATACTAGCAGGACCTGGGTTTCCTTTAGCATCTCCATCAAAGTTGAGCTTGGACCAACCCTGTAGAGGAGGCCTACATTTGGTGTTTGGTCTAGCCATCAATTTGGAGTTATCAAAAGAGTTTTGGTTTAGCTATAGCCCCCAATTATAGGCCATATTGATCTCTATAATATTGGGGGGTTTTCTCAAGAATTTACAGTTACATAAGGAAAAATTCTCAGTTAGAAGCATGGAGCAAATATAAAACACAACCTTGGGGCTCTTTTCTTCATCACAAAAGATTCTATTATTCCTTTCCTTCTAGATGCGCTTGCAAATGAAGGGAGGGACTTGTCTCCAAATTTCCCTAGTTAGGGGGTGAGTAAAAGGATAGACCTAACTTTCCACAAGACTTGACTTTATCATTCATTGACCAGTAGACACCCATTTTTTGTAGGGCAAAGGACCATATCTCAATAGTAAACAGACAGTGAAGTAATAGGCGGGGCACATATTCCTCCTCCATTTTGCATAAAGTGCATCTATTAGGGATCTGGAATCCTCTCTTCCTTAGGTTGTCTCGAGTAAGGATCCTATCGTGGGTAGTTGTCCACCAGAAGATGTTAATCTTTGAAATTAGGTGCCAGTTTTAAATTTGATTCCAAAATCTACCATAAGAATTGTGCTTCGAAAACAAACTGTAAGTGGATTTGGTAGTAAGGTTGCCCTTACTTTATTTAGCCCAAAAGAAACTATCTTCTTTTTGACACATAGGAATTCTAGTGAGAGAAAGGGTTTTATGGAGGTACCACACTTTTTGTCTTAACCCTTGAATGTTATGATACCGTCTCTCCAACAAATTCTATTTGTGGGAACTTAGTTGTCCTATGAAGTAATCAACAACCTTCCCTCCAAAGTAGTTTGAGGTAGGATCCTATAGGTCCTTAAAGTTAGACTGATTGAGCGGTTGTCCCAAAATCCAAGGATCATCCCAAAATTTAATTTTGTTCCCATTTCCCAACTTCCATTTTACCCCACCTCGGAGCAACTTTTTAGATTTGATGGCATTATTCCAAATCAAAGAGCCATGTAGGTGTTCAATAGTATAAAGGCTTTTGATGAAGGGGAAATTACCAAGGTATTTGGCATTAAGAATATTACACTAGTCCTTATTGTCCCTTAAAAGATCCCAACCAACCTTAGCAAGAAGAGATTTATTTGTGGTTTGGATTTTCTTGATCCCAAGCCCACCACAGTATTTGGGAAGATAGATCGTATCCCAACATAGTAGATTCAACTTTTTTTTCTCCTTAGTACAAAACCATAGAAAATTTCTTTGAATTATTTCACTTTTTTTAGCTATATACTTTGGAATTTTGAATAGGGAGTTACTACAAATAGAAGATACATGAAGAAACAAAAAATAAACTTAGGAGAAAGAAACTATGGTTTTCATATAGAGAGCCATGATCTCTTGATCATATATGTCTTGTTAAGGGTCAAGTACACTACCTTGAGGTGGTATCATATAAATATTCAAATCTAAAGATGAACTTGAGGTATTTGAAGATTCATTAGAACATGTACTCAAATAGACAACGGATGAAGTCATGGAGGGTACACTTGCAACATTATCAGGAGATCTAATATATATATTTTTTAGAGTTCATGGAGTATTAGTAGGATAGAGGATGACCATTATCATTGACAATGGGACTAGAAATTTATTGATGAAGGTTTTGTGATGAAGAGATGATTGAAGATAGAAGAATTTTAAGGTTTCAATCTCACTATGGCTAATGGATTCATGATTCCATGTACTTAAGTAATTGAGCAACTCAATTTAAATATTAGAGACCATATAATATGTGATGTTTTACATGGTTGGTTTAGAAGAAATCGATATGGTTTTGGGTGTGCAATGACTACATTTTCTAGGGGAGTATTCATAGAATTACTAGACTATGGCACTCAAGTTCACAATAGATGGGAAGAATATTGTACTAGGAAGGATCTAAAATGGAACTCCATGAGTGGTGACAAAAAAGGATAGAGATGAATTTTCGAAGAGGCCAAGTTTCATGGGAAGTAATTTGTGTGATAATTTCCATAAATTCTTCCAATGATAAAAACCAATCCCATCATGTTGATATTCAAAAGATTTTAGATAATCATAGTGTAGTATTTAATGATTTACCAACAAGATTACCAATAGATATAGGTCTTCATCACATTATAAAATTAGAAAATGATGCAAAACCTATCATAACTACTCAATACTACCACCCAAGAGGGTATAGAGAAAGAGATTGAAAAAACTATAAAATAACTCCTAGAAATGGGCTGTATCAAGCCTAGTTCCAACCCATTTGCATCTTCAGTAGTTATTGTAAAAAAGAAGGATGGTACTATACAAACATGCATTGATTATAGAGCATTGAATAAGAGGACAATCAAGAATATATACCCTACTCCTAGGATAGATGAGTTGCATGGAGCTATATACTTTTCCAATATTGATTTGAGATTAAGATACGACCTAGTCCACATGAGTGAAGATGTGTTGAAGACAACATTTAGGTGTCATTATGTCTATTTTGAGTTTTTGGCTATGCCCTTTGGACTTACTAATGTTCTTGCCACTGCTTAGTCATGCATGAACCATGCATTTGGTAATCATTTAGAAAATTTGTGCTATTTTTCTTTGATGACACTTTGATTTATAGTAAAACTTGAGAAGAGAATTTTAAGCACTTGGATATAGTTTTGGGCATTTTGGAGCAACAATATTTTTTTGCTAATTTTTCAAAATGTGAGTTTGGTTTAACAAATTTTTTTTTTGGGTCATATCATAAGTTCCAAGGGTGTACAAGTGGATTAACAAAAGATCCAAGTCATTCTAGATTGGCCACCTCCTACCACATTGATGAAATTGAGAGGGTTCTTTGGGTTATGTAGTTATTATAGGAGGTTTGTGAAAGGTTTTTATCAGTTGAATACCTCACTTACAAATTTGAAAAAGAAAAGAGCTTTTGAATGGTTTCAATAAACATAAGAAACTTTTGAAAAACTTCAGGAAGTAATGAGCTCATGTCTTGCACTTACAATTCTTGATTTTTCATTACCATTTGTTGTTTAATTTGATGCATTTGGGGAAGCTATTGGGGCTATTATAACTAAAAATGGACATTTCATACCATTTGAAAGAAAGAAATTGAATAATTTGGAAAGAGTCTATTCTATTTTTGATAGGGAAATGTTGGCCATCATGTGCATGCATTAGAAAAAAATAGACAGTATTTGGTTTGTGGTAGACTTGTTGTGAAAATTGAACATAATAGTTTGAGATTCTTCTTGAGCCAAAAGGATTTGAATGATCACAAAAAAAGGGTAAGTAAGCCACAAGCATATAATTTTGACATACAATACATGAAGGGGAATAAAAACATTGTAGCTAATGCTCTCTCTAAGAAGCCTACTCTATGTTTTCTTTCCTCTATTACTGTTGATTAGAAAGTTTTCATTATTGTTGAGTATACCTATAATATATATTTTTTGATATTATTGATGAGGTGATGAAAGATGGCATGTACAAAATGGTGAATGGGCTGAAAATTTACAAAAAGAAAATATTTTTAGTGCCCAAGTCCAAAAGTAAGGAGAAGACCTTGAGGGTCTTTCATGATACTCCATTAGTAGGACACCATGGTTATTACAAGACTTACAAAAAAAATTGTGAGAGGCTTTCATGGAAGGGGTTGAAAGAGGATGTTCACAAGAATATTAGAGAGTGCATGATTTTCCAAAAAAAATAAGGTGGAGCAAGTTTTCCTAGTAGGACTACTTCAACCACTCCCAATTCCTAAGCATAAATGGGAAAGTATATCTATAGGCTTCATCATAATACTTCCCAAGGTACAAGGTAAAGAGTGCATTTATGTTTTGGTTGATAGATTGAACAAACATGTACACTTTTTTTTCCATCACTTCAAATTTCAAGGCACCTCAAGTAGTAAATTTAATTCTCAGGGAGATATTTAGATTGCACGGGTTGCTTAAGAACATTGTCAATGATAGGGTTAGTAGATTCCTTAGTTCTTTTAGGAAATAGATTTTTTATTTGACAAGTACAAAACTCACATTGTGTACCAACTACTATCCATGTAACAAATGGTCAAACAAAGATAGTGAAAAAATGGATTGAAGGGTACTTGAGGAATTATGTTTCAAATCAACAATCTACATGGGCTAAGTGGTTGCATATGGGAGAATACTGCTACAACACTCCTCACAATATGTTCATTGGTATGCCACTGTTTAAAACTTTATATGGATATGATTATCTTTATATTTTTGATTTGTTGTTGTCAGATAGTAGAGTACCTGCAACAAGTGATTTGATTAGACATAGTCAAGAGATATTGAGATCACTTAAGGATTATTTTCAACAAGCACAAAATCAACTAAAAATTTATGCAGACAAAAAGCATATTGAGAGATATTTTGAGGGGGGTGACATGGTTTTATTAGGGTTGCAACCATATAGGCAATCATCTATATATAATAGTGCTGTAGAAAATCTCAAGCCTGACTTTTATAGGTCTTGCAAGATTTTTTTGAAAAGTGGGAGAAGTGGCATATGAGCTAGAACTTCCTAAAGATAGTAAAATCTACAATGTCTTTGATTTTTCATGTTTGAAGAAGGCACTTGGATTGTATTTTGTTTATTTAATCAAATTGTCTCCCTTAGATGATGAAGGGAGACTAATTTTTATTCCTAAAGTTGTGATTTATACCAGGCTAAGGAACTTGAAAAATAAGAGCATAAAAAAATATCTCATTCATTAGAAGAATCTGCCTGCAGAAGATGCTACATGGGAAGAACTTGAGATTTTGGAGCATCTAAATTTGCATTGCTTGGGGACAAGAAAACTTGGGGAGGGTGGAATGGTAATGTCCTTTTTCAATTAAATTCAAGTCGATAAAGTATTTGAACCATTCCCTTTATTTCAGTGGGCTAAGGTATGGAAAATGAAATAGTTTATTTGATATTTAGTTATGGACCATGAGATTTAATATTGGTAATTTTATATTAAGTATAAAAAATATTATTTTATCCTCCAAATGGGGTGTGGGATTCTTCTAGGGGCATTTTATAACTCCCAAGAATCAAATTTATTCATGGCAATTATGGAAAAATACATGAATACTTGGTGGAGAAAAATTCTAAGCTATTTTTAGCTAACATTAGTGGAGGAAGTCGTGGATAATTTTTATTTTATTATTTGAAATATAAATTATGTGAAAAGGTGCATTAGGAATGCATTCATCTATATATTGCAAATCATTTCTCATTTGGATCATCTCATTCTACCATATAGAAACTCTGCTAAAATTTGTTTGGACACTTGTGTTCATACAAAAATATTTTGCGGATGAAAAACTATTGGAGATTGGAACCAAAGGAGGAAACCCCTTTGGTTCAAAGATAAATTTTATTCAAGGATTGCATTGAAGCTTCAAGTATTTCCAAGATAGTTCATTTATTCAATGTGTGCTTATAATTGTCGCAAGTTGCAAGTGAAGATGTGTGAAGTTTGGATTGAATTTTGGTATCGATGTGTGCTATTGTAGCACAAAATTTTTGTCGTTAATATTTTTTATACAAATTTAAATAAGACTTAGATGTTATGGTTATTAATTCTTAGTTTGAAGTCTTTTAGTGTGAGTCATGC
Source organism: Sequoia sempervirens (assembly GCA_007258455.2). Classification (NCBI taxonomy): domain Eukaryota; kingdom Viridiplantae; phylum Streptophyta; class Pinopsida; order Cupressales; family Cupressaceae; genus Sequoia; species Sequoia sempervirens. The sequence continues at coordinate 12,887 of VDFB02360476.1, forward strand.
AGTGTTGTGAGGGTTTTTGAAGAGAGAATTTTAATTTCTTGTTATTTCTGTTGTTGCTATAGATTTTTCTTCCATAGTAGCATATTGTATGTGCTAAAATCATATTTCATCAATAGAAGTACTTCCATAAATTTTTGTACATTATCAAATCGGGTGCTTGAATAATGAAGAAATTATTGGATTTTTGTGGGTATTTTAGTTTATGTTGGAAAATAACTTCAAGAGGGTTTGAGTCATATTTTTCTTTATATTTTATATAGTTTACATTATTATAGTTAATTTGGAAAAATATTCCATTTGGGACATTACATAGTGTAATACATGATATGAGATGCAAGTATCCTAGGAGAAGCATAGTTAGGAGGTAGGCCATAAAGTGAATGGAAGGCAGAGAAGGGAAATACACTAGATGGTGGTATTCTAATAGTGGCATTAGTGTCCAAAAGGAGTGAAGGAATATGGTGGATCAATGAGAAAAGTAGGACTGGAAGTAGATGCACTCATCATAGTATACAAAGCAATTTTAGCACTAACAACTTGTAAGAGATCTAATTAGTGGGGCTTAGAGATGAAGACATTATAAACCATGTTAGCTACTTGTGTAGGATTTTCTATATTATGTAAAATAATAAGCTTGTTTACACAATTTGGTTGTTCACATGAGCATCATGATCATAGTCCTCATTATTAATTTTAAAATGAGCATCATAGTAGATCTCAATTTTGTTGGATTAGGCAACTTGTTAAGGTTTAAGTGAGAAATCCTTTTTAATGGAAGTGTTCATGAGAAGTTCATGGAATAAATAGAATATATGAAAACAAAGCTCAAGAATCTAAATTCAAATTTATAAATAAAAAATATTAGCAATATATTAGATATCTCAATAAGGTTCAAAACCCTAAAAAGAAAAAAAAGTAACAATGTGAATGGAATAAAGTGAAATAGTGCGAGGAGAATCAGATTTGAAGGATATGTGAAAATAAGAAAAGTACATATGTAAAATACCCTAATATGAAGGAGAAACCCTAGGGGAAATTTGGTCATGTAGGATCAAATAGGTTCATCAATAGGTTCACCAAAAATGTAAAGGAAATAAACTTTCCTAACTTAATATAGGCTAATTAAATAAAATAAATAAACAAAAGCATAAATTATTGTACACTAATTGATTGAGAGTTACAATTATAGATAATTTAGTAATTAATGTTCTTTTGAAGTAAATGCCAAACTTGGGTAAGGGTGCTTAGCTTGATGATTATAAATTAATGAACCAGATTTTTTTTTGACCTAGAAATGACACCTCAATATTTATGCAACTCCTTAGATTTTTCATAAGATCTATTCTCTATTCAAGGATGAGTTTGTGGGTCCAAGCCTTTTCAGCGTTTATGGGCACCATGCAAATATGATCTTGTCATATTTGCACTCCAACTCTTTGTTTAATTGAATTCACTTGTATTTTCTTCATCATCTAGATTGGTGGCATTTATGAATATGCAAATTTTGATTTTTTTAGTGCATCAATTCAAATTGTTCTTCTAATAACATCTCCTTAGGATGAGAGAGGATGATATTAAATGTTAGAAGATGTGAAACAAATACTTTTAAATACCAAGACATAGCAACATGTTTTTAGTTAGCTTACAAAAACTAGTAGAATGAGAGAGTCATCCAATTTAAATTTGGGGGTCAAACACATGGATGGAGGATTGATCTTTGCATGTATGGAAATAATCTGAGATGATAAGATGGTAAGAATTAGATAGATAATGAATGTCTAGTCACGATAAATATAGTCAAGATCATCTTTATAGACATATCTATACAAAATATGTATAAGAATATGTATATAAGTTCACACAAAATTACATCATTTATCAATATATAATTTTATTTAAACACTTTCTCAAAATAAATACAAATATAATTTTCTTTTGACAAAAATATGCAAATTTCACCCTTACAATTTATATTGGCCAAACTCCAATCTTTTTAATTTAAAGAAATATAAATAAATATATACAAAATATTCGTGATCCATTTCATTTGCGTAAGCGTATATTTTTCTGATGCAGGAAACGGTTGGGCTCCACCGAATCCCATTTATAAATTGATACAAACTCCTCTCGCATCCACGTGGCTTCCCACTGAAATTGTGTCCGGATCAAAAAGATTCTTGTTCTGAATGCTCCTCCATGACAGTTTTATCAATGATATGAGCTATTGGAATCGCAGAGGGCCTGAAGTGGAACCGAGGAACTATGGATTTCTCCACGGTTTTATTCCTGTTTTCTTTGGTTTTTGCGGCGACTACCCCAAATCTCAAAGCAATCGAAGAAGATCCGACCGTCAAAACAATGCAAGATTTTTCTGGTTACTTTGAAGAACACACTTACGGCTCGCCGGACTCTCAGACTTTATTCGTCGATAAAGAAAATTTACAGCGCCAGGTAAGAAAATTAAAATATAGTTACTTTAATTAGGGGAACTTTCTTGGGTTTGCAAGTTAAAATGCCTCGTATAGCATTAACGTATCGTGTGCCAGATTTTAGCAGTTTATTTAGAATATTAAGTATAAAATCTAAACTAGTACTAAAAAGAACATAATAAAATTGAAGGTTTTTAACATCCACGAAGCCAAATACAGCCTATGTGATAGTAGATTTGGTCATTTTGTTTTTAATTACTAATCTTCTGTTATCAATTTTGATGAAAAATTCTCCTATTTTTTCAAATTTCCCTCATTTTGAATAAATTCTGTAAAGAAATTGCTTTTAAAGTATCTACATAATGGGTCCAAATGTCAATGTAAGCTACACGCTCTAGAATAAAGTGTTTCTTTGATCAACTGCCTCAGCTGTGCAAAAGACAGATAGTTTCTCATTCCACTCTCCTTTCGATCCTTCTAAGTTTTATTTCTGTTTTCACACTAAAGATAATGATCATGTATGGGATTAAATTCATCAAGATAATATTTCATCTTTCTCTCCAACACTCTTTCCCACATAGACTTGTCAAATATATCCATAACAAATGGCTTTATTTGATTGTTATTATTTGGACATTCATTCAAGTGGATGCTCCATTTGTTAATCCACTTGATGTTTTGTTTCATCCAAGACTTCTTTCTCTTGTTCAAGACTTCTTTGATGACAACTCTAGATCATCTATTTCTTCCACCTACTCATTTTTTTTTCAGATATCCTAAGAGATGAACCATAATAATGTCTTCAATATGGAAGGGGTACCTGTTTCAACTAGAAGAGTCAATTGAAACTTTTATTTTTAATTTTCTTGTGATTAGGCGTTTTTATCTTTGAAGTGCTGTTTGCCCCTATTTCACTCATAAAGCACCATTGGAATTACTAATAGCCCAAATAAAATCTGGATATTTTTTCAATCCCATAACTTTGTCTCTTTGCTTTTCTTTTGTAATGCAAACAGTGCTCTTCACCCTCCCAAAGTTCTTTTCCTTCTGCAAGTTTCTCAACAAAGTTTTTCACTGAAGTCAATTCCAAGCTATTTGTACTCTGTTACTTCTTTCAATATACCCCTTTCAAAATAAAAGTTAAGCTGATTTTTTTCTTTTTGTTGGAAAAGACCATGATCTTAGCCTTGTTGTTGTTAACTTGCATGCCTACCTCCTGGCAAAAGTGCTCTTGCAACCCTTGAGTGGACCTTGTAATCAAAATGAGATTGTTGGTGTACAAAAGAGGTCTCACAACGTACTCTCCCCACAGAACACTACACACTCCTTACAGATTAACCATTCTTCTAGTTTGTCGATATATGAACCAAAAAGGGTAGGTAAAAAAAATAGTTAAGTTATTCTCTATTACTGATTAGTTTTCACTAATGTGGAGGGAAGATTTTATTCAATGCTTATTAAAATGCTGAAATATGATTTTTTTTTTTAAATGTGATGATTGATGCCATTGCTCTCAATGTGAATTACTTATAATCTCTTTTATTTTAATCATTTTAGATTGATGAACTGTCAACTTTCTCGGATAGTCCATCTCCATCGGTGACTCGCATTCTGTACAGTACAAATGATATTTTAGCTCGCAGGTATCTTTTTTCTATGTAGCTTTGCAATCCATTTCAGCTTCTTGAGCTTTGCCAAAAAGCTTTTATATTGCACTGATTTACATGTTTTATATATGGTGCATAGATTAAAATGTGGCTCAAGCTCTGTAGGTATATGACTCTCTTTTGATTTGATTCATTTGGAACCATTTTGTTGACAGGAAGTATCTTAAAGGATGATTTGGATGTGTTATAGGATTTAATTGGTTCAATCCTTACTCTGGCTGTGTCTAAAGGCTTTCCCATATAGATGTGTATTTTTTAACATTCTCTATGTTTTTAGCTGACCAGAAAAGTGTTTAAATTTTATTTTCATTTGATAGTGGAATAGATAATACATGAAGATAAAGAAGAATTTCCTACATTGTCAAGATGCCGCCACTTGAAGAGTCAAAATGCAAACTATTAATATTTTTTCTTTCATGAATTTAGCTTAAGTTGTATCATCAAATAAAAAAAATTCTGTTGCTGATTTTGGAGCCCTGCCCTATAGCTGAGAATTCATCCACAGATGTAGCTTAAAGGTGCCCTCTTGTTCTCTCTGTCAATAACAAGTATCGATCATCAGTTTGTAACTGATACAATTTATCCCCATTCTTATTTCATGCTTTGTGATCTTTCATATTGTAGCTTAAACAACCACCTCTACTGTTTGAGATTTTGTTCAGTTATTTAAAATCAATGCTTCTGATGTTTTTTATAACTTATTTTCCTCACATATTTATAATTAGAAACTTTATACCTTTGGTTGCATGGATGGATTTAAAGAAAACAAATACAAAATATAAGTCTCACAGAATGGAGTTCTGTAGGGCTATGTCAATATATAATAAGTATCTACATCAGACTACAATAAAATTCTTACAAATAAAGAATCATATTGTCAAAACATATGACATACATTGGTGGAGTGAGCTTCAGACTGATGCATAGGGTTAAGTTTATTTGGAATGACCATCTAAACAAAGTGAACTCTATTGCTATGTTATATTGATTTGAAATCTCATTCTAGATAGGCATTGATCATGGAAACTGATAGGTTTTGATTGTTTAGAACTTTAGTCCATTATCAATGTTGTATAGTTTAGTTGTTCTAACTTCTAAGAGGCTCTTAGAAATTCAAAGTTGTGACAGGAATGGAACTCAAAGGAATGGTCCCCTAATGGGGTTTGTATAATGTCAACAATTAAATTTTTAATCAATGAATTTCTTTTTTTAACTCAAGTTCTGATGCAATAATGCAGATAATACTGTTTCTGGTTACCATTATGTTATTAATTGGTTATTCGTGTGCCATTTATTTTAATCTTGTTCAATTCTTCTAATGATTTTGTATTTTACTTCCATAGTAATTGGTTTATCATGGATTTGAAAGTTAACTTACATCTTTATGCCGTAGATTCTGAAGCTAATGTTAAATAGTCACACAGGTATATTAAAGGCCTCATGGAAGGAGCTGGTCTTATTGTCCGCGAGGATGCTGTAGGAAATATATTTGCCCGCTGGTGAGTGTACTGTACCATGTAATGTTAATTCTCATTGTGTACAGTGTCAATATGTGGTTTACATAGTCAACAATAATTTATTAATTAATACTTGAAAGCTACCAAAGCATTGAAATTTTACAATTGATAGACTTAATGATGACCCATATACCATTTTAAAAACTGATACATATTTTAAAGATGATCTAAAATGTAACAAAGGTGAAAAATAGTGTTAGGACAATTTTCTGTAAGTAGATGGGAATATTTGCATAGATATAAGAGACCTGGTGTCTCTCAACCCCAACTATGCTGAATAATAAAGTTTTTTGTCTTGTGTTTGATGGGTTTGTACTTTTCTTTGTGTTTTGATCATATATTGGCAATGGTTTGATACAACAATATAATGCAGCAAAACAGGAGATGTTGCAATAATAATTTTTTTACTCAAACTGAAATTGCATTGGAAATACACAGCTGAAAATTCCAGATTTTTATACCAGCTTAAATACTCAATATTTTCATAATGTATTGACAACCCAGTTCATAAAACAACCCCTATTATCTAAAACAACAATACCCAGAAAATCTAAGAGTTACAATTTATGAACTCACAGGTAAACATGCCTTGAAACCCTCTGATCAGCTACAACAGTTCACTGTTTTGGATGCCCAACACATAATCCAGTCTTCTCCACCTTGATTTCGCAGCTGATATTAAACTATGACCTTGCCGTCCCCAATGATGAAGTGTGCTCATCAATACCATAGGCGTTTCAGCCTATGAAGAACACGCACAGCCACTAGATGATTCTGTACGGCCCTAGCAGCAATAGTACAGCCTGGAGTTGCAATAATTCTGCCCAGAACTGTTGTTACAACATTATCTATGGCAGCTGGTATGAGCTGCAGAGTTTCCCCATGAAGTTCCTTCAAATACTCAAGATCTTCACAAATAAGCACAATACCTTAGCAAACACTATTCACGCATACTGTAGCGCGGGTACTGTAGCAGCAATGAAAAATATTCAACAATGCTTAATGTCTTCAACGTTGATCTTCATAACTGTCTCTACTGGAACCTCAGGAACACGCTCAGCCTGAATAACTGTCTCAACTGGAACCTCAGGAACACGCTCAACCTGTTTCTGCTTCCTCTTACCAATAGCTCTTTTCCCCGTGTTTCCACTGAGTTTAACCCCTTTAGGAGGTATTATAATGGCTTTGACTCTGGGTCTTGCTCTAGAAGTAGAAGGCAACGAAGAGAAATCCTTTGGCGGCTCTACTACAGGAACTGACTTTCGCGTCCGTTTGCTCTCCAAGAACAACCTACTAGTCTTGATAACTGATTTGGAAACCTCTTCAATAGAAATATTCTCTTTGGCATACCAATCAGGTGAGCGAAGTGGCTGCCGAGCAACTTGATCCTTGACATATGAATTGAGAAGAACTTCTCCATCATCATCTGATAGACCATCAACATCTTCTGATAGGTAATCAGAGAGCTGACCGATAGTAAGTCTACAATAGTGACGACGACGAACCTCGAATTCATCTTCACAATTAGCCCAGAAATCTTCAAGTGCTGGCTTATGTGCAATCCCTCGCTATAGCCGATTTGCATAATGACCGAGAGGATCATAGGAACGCCTCTCAGTATAAGTCTTGAGTTTGAACCTTTCTATCTCAGTAGACATAAACCTGGCATCTGTTGCCGCATTGCATGTGAAAATTCCCAATGTGAATGGAAAATTAGCTGCAGTCTTATGACGACTACGAAGAGAAATGAACATGCTGCATCTGTCTGAGGAACTCCATGAAGATGAGATTATCTGAAGGGTACCTCGGTAACATCAGGGGCTCTCCAACATATCCATAAACCCGGATGTATGTGAAAGTAGGGAACTGGATAAACCAATCCGCCCAAGTCTCCATTGCTGATTTGGCCTCGGCAGAAATACGAATGTGCATTTCATCATCAAGATCTCTAACGGTTCTCATGGAAAAGTGATCATTCACTGCTCGGAAGTCTTGCTCGGATTGAGAAAACTCCAACTGAGGATAATATTCATGAACACGTTGAACACCGAGAGTGCCATTAGTTTTCAGATGTCTGAAGCTACCTTGAAATGCAACCAAGTAAACCAAGTAAGATATCATATGAAACTCATGATACTTGAGAAAGTTAGTAATTTGCTGATGTAAGCAATCACTAATCAACATAGCCCAGTCAAAATGCTCTGTGTCATCAAGAATTCTGGTAACAAGTAAAACATCCAAGAACGGAAAGTGCTAGCGTCTGATTGACCAGCAACTTGGTTGAGTAAAGTTATCAAAACAGCAACTTCCTCTTTGAATTCACCACGGCCAACCTTCTTAGGCATGTTAGTTTTCTGAACTGTCAGCCATTTCTGAGCTACCTTCCTCTGTGAACGTTGATGATCAGCATCCCATATCTTCTCACAAGCCTCTAGAACCATAGTAAAGTTATCTGAATGAGGAGGAATAGCAAAACATTTTTCTATGTCCTTCGGTTTGAGACTGCAAACAACTCTCCCGTCAACTGATCTGATTTGTCGTGAAGACGAGTCATAATGCTTAATGCAAGCAAGTACGAACTCAAGATCGAAAATAGTAACAGGAATAGATGCCGCTGCCAGCAACCCAGAACGCTCAAGATTCCTCAACGAATTGCTGCTAACATTCTCCAAACTGCTCAGATTCACCACTGGATAAACATGATTCAGGTCTGTATCTGACGTTTTGATGAAATTATGTGTAAGAGCCGATTTCACCTTGTAATCAATGAGATTGGTGCATTTTGAAAATGGGACTTTTGACTGTAAAGTCGAATATACTTGAAGAACTTTCTGAAAACCTCTGGACAAGGCTAAAATAGCCCTCTGGCGAGAAAGAAATTTTCGAAGTTTTTGGAACATGGGTTTTTGCACAACTGAATTGAACAAACCCAGATAGCTGAATTCTCAAAAAATGTGTTTTAAGCCCACATGCAAAGAGATTTCGGAAAAAAAGCAAGAGCTTCAGAAATGAAGACTACGGGTGCGATTTTCTCAAAAAATCTAAGGCGCGGGCCTTGCTGCAGTACTGAAATATGAGAACCCAGATGATCAGATTTCGAATATGTGTTGAATTTCTTTGACATGCGAAGAAAGTACCTAAGGTGAGAAATAGAAGAAATAAGACAGAAGATAGAAAGTTTTGCTTGTCTGCTTCTGAAAAATCTGCCAACTTCTTTGTCATATCCCCTTCTAGACATCTCGGAGGGACGGGGATTGGCCTATCACATGACCTTCGTAGGCCGATAAATTTGGATAGAGGGTCCCGACTTCCATTCATCGTAGGGATTGATCGGTTGTCTTTCGTTCTGGCTCAATCGGAGACTATTTGCAGAATTGCTATTTTTAGCAGTTCTGGCGGCGTGGACCACTGCTATTTTTAGCATATGATGGCGGCATCAGGAATCACTTCAGAGTTCGTCAAATCAGACGGATCAGTCATCGGGTTAGAAACGAGGAAGATATTAATGTTTGATCGTATTGATTAAATATTAATTAATTAATGTTTATAATATAAAGTTATAATTTTAAATTATAACTTAAGTGTTTTCCTTGAAGGGTGCGCCCAACATTAGAAGGGGCCAAAAAGTGATTATTAAAGTATTTAAAATATTCAGCTGAGGACTATTGAAATATTAAAATATTAAAACATGAATATTTTAATGAAACCCTATTTTTAAGCAAATCGCACTTTTCAGCCTATGAGTGGATTTTGCCTTGGGAATTGGGAAGGATGTGATTATTGAGTTTGAAACTGATCAATTTTGGTCTGAGCCTGAGACTTTAGGGTTTCGTGTTCGATTCCTTGGAGAACGAGCCATCTCCAGCGGAAAGCAATTCAGAGAGTGTGCAATATCACTTGATCTATTGCCTACAGAGGTTTTCTTATTCAGAGAAAACTACAGAGCTTCAGAGATTGTTATTTGACAGAGATTCTTCAGAGCTTTTTATCCAGACACTATTTGTTCATCAAGGCGCCCATCTCAGAGATACAAACCTTGCTATTTGGAGGAGTCCGTACTACATTTATTGCAGATTTGACAGGCCGTACTTTGCACAGCAGGCCGTACCTTCTTGGAAACACATGTTTCTTTCCCTTGAGAGAAACGCCTCTTATATGAGCTTCAAACTTGCATCACTGGAGGCGCTAATATTGCTGGAGTCATCTGCAGTCAACAGAGGGGAGGAGAAGTGGATCATTCATAGCAACCGTACGAATCTGTACCTTCTCAGCTTGCTGGTTACCAGGTTCCTTCAATAAAAATTGTTGTTATTTCATTGCCTGCTTCAAAAATCTTATTTGTATTGATGCCAGTTGATTTAATAAAGGAACGCCTTCAATCTCCATTGTATTTCTTAAGCATATTGAGGATCTGGCAATTTTATAGAATTTATTATTATTTCTTAGAATAGCCGTACTGTTCTTTATTGCATCAAAACCCAAAAATTGCAAAAAAATCACAAAACTTCAGAAAACCTTCAAAACGTCAGGAAAAACATTAAATTTCAGTCAGAAGCAGTGTCAGGGGGAAACTAGGGTTTCTACATTCTTCTCTGGAACTCGATGAAACCTGCATGCAAAGAGAAAATAAAGTCTAGAATTGCCTTCCTCTGAACAATCTGAACTCGTTGCTTCGAAGAACGCTGAATTCGGACACCTGTAGCACCTTTAGCTTGCTGGTCGCTCAAGAAGAATATGAACTTCAGAGCAAAAGATGATGAAATAATGGACGCCATGGCTGAAATATATAGATTTTCATCTTTGAAAATTCGCACTAGGCAAGGAAACCATGAAAAGTGCGCTTGGCTTCTTATTGGACCTCATTCTAGTTAACTGGAACTCAAATAAGCTAAATAAGACGCCATGCATTAGGGTTTGCCTTTCAAGTCTTCAGTTAACAATTTCATGTGACTTTGACTTCAGTTAGCACTCTATATTAAATTCGCCATCTTCAAACTTGCTTTAGATTCACAAACTTGAACTTGAGGCGACCCTTTTGATAACTAAAGTTAGCAATCTTGATTGAGATGAGAAATTCGCCATTTTCATGCAATAAACACTCTAAAAATAGAGACCCTTTCAATCTTCAGTTGGCCTTCAAGAAGTGCGCCAACTTCACACTTATGCTTCAATTTAATTCTAAAAATAACAACCCTTTTGGAACTTCAGTTGTCATTCCTTGTAAAGGGCGTAGCTTCACTAATTAATGCTTCATCAAAAATATCTAAACATGGCGACCCTTTTGAGAACTGAAGTTAACAACTTCATGCGCCATACTTCACAAATTCATGCTTCATCACTAATGCCGTCCCTTTTAGAACTTCAGTTGACACTCAATGAAGAGTCATCTTCACTAAAACTTCACAATTGCAACCAAATTCGCCATGCATGTGAACTCCAGTTGACATTCACTGATAATCTTCAGTTAAGTGGACATGCAATCAAGTTAACTCAACATGCAAGATAGTTAACTGAACATGCAAACTAGTTAACTCGACATGCGAACTGAAAGATTACTCCACATGCCAATATACGAACTGAAGATGACAACCTAGAAATCGTTTAGTCTAACTGCAGTCAGAACTCCAGTTAAGGCGTCCATTCAACTCACTTTCGAAAATTCAACTTTGAACTCTCAAGCGAATTCCAGACTTAGCCAAATTTTATGAAAATTTAAGCTAAAACCTCTGCCGGGACCTCTGTTCATCCTCTGACACTGGTTGACTGACTTTTCGATTGGCTGGCTGACAGGTGCATTGCGAGAGCTCGGTAGAAGCTGATCAAAAGATATCTTGAGACTGCACGTCATAAAACTGACATATGAAGGCTCAAAAATCCAAGCGCCTTTTTCAAAAGCTGCGCTTTTCCTCAGACTTAGTCAAATTTTGACTTGTGCATTTCGTATGAAGGGAAAAATAAATCCTTCATAACTTCTGTTTTACCAACTTTTAGGACTGGATCTCAGGTTCACTGCGGAGTTGACCTCATTCTGCATAACAGCTACAAAGGCACATTTCTCCAGAAAACATCATCTGAGGGGTGAAAAACAAGGGCGCCTTTTTGAGAAACTGCTCTTTTCATTCCAGACTTGGCCATTTCTGGAACTGGCTAGAATATCACAAAAACTCCGACTGCAAGCTGCTGAGTCATCCTCTGAATTGACGAAGACAGGCAACGGAAAGCTGAGCGTAACACAGACACATTGAATATTTGATATCATCAGAAAGAAAGCATTAAAGGCCTGAAAAGCTTAGGCGCCTTTCTCAAAATGTGCTCTTTTTGCTTTTTCCTTTGACATTCTGACTAAGATTTGACCCTACGTTCGACCTCAGGTTCAGGCACTTTAGCAACTCAGATTCACCCACTGACGGATGCGTCGCGAAGCTCGAACAAACGTGAGACAAACATCCTGGACGGCATTTAGCCAAAAACCTTCATTTGGCACCTCAAAAAGATGGGCGCCATTTCCAAAAGCTGCGCTTTTTACCAGTGTTAGCCAATTCTCGCTTTCCTCTCGTTTTGTGCTGTATCCACCACAACTTGCGCGAAACAGGTCCGTTTGACAGGCTTGATAGCTCACTGCGAAACTGACGTGATGCCGGACAAATGTCTGCTGGAGGTGACAAACCCCAAAAACAGGATCTGAGCCCCTAAAAGATAGGGCGCCTATTTGAAAAAGTGCTCCCCTCTCCAGAGATAGAAAATTTTGATGTTTTTTGTTCAAATTCTCATTTTCCTTAAATTTCTTCAGTAACAGACTGACATGACACTGACACCAACTCCATATTTAAAAACCCCAAAAACGACCATTTGACAACACTTTAACAAGATTAAGACTCAATTAAGCAAAATGCCTTAGTGAAGCAAAATTTTTGGTTTTGGGTACAACAAACACAACAGACAATTGATACCAGAAAAATGTCACCACATCAAATGAATTCAATTGAAATCTCCACTGTTTCAAAACATGCATCATAGTCTCAAAATTGTAATATATTGTATCCTACTGTAATTTTTACTCGCTATCTCCTCTCTCTATCTGTTGTCGAAAAATGAGTATTTATACATCAGTCATCCGAAAGGACGCGTCCTTTCGTATTCAAAACTCGGCGATCATTTCATTCGGGCTTTTACCAACGTTCGCTAAACACCCGTTGAGACGTCCTGCAGTCATACCGATGTTCAATGTCTCTCCGCCTACCACAGATCACATACCGCATTGATGTCCTGCAGTTTGACCGACGTTCTGAGTCTTCCCGACAGTTATTCCTTCAGTCATGAGTGTCGTTGTGACATTGAGGGTCGGGCAGACATTCCTCCGCTTACATTGTGTTTTGCCAAGATTTCTCCTTCGTCAATTCTTATCGCCGAGAGATAGTGGTTTTCCTGCCGATGGAAGTACATTCGGTATGACCTTTCGTATCTCTCCCCACTGAAGCCAGTCTCGCCGAATCCATTCTGTCCAAATATACCGCCAAGTCCTAATGTAATCCTGTCGATGTGACATAGTGGGTTGGTAGGACTCCATGAGCTCATCCTGATGACAACGACGAAATCTTCTCGTGCTTTTTCGGCGAGACCAAATGAATGCTCCGGGACATCACACCGATGGCTTAAGTCTGGGCGACATACCTCTTTTGTGCGTCATCGGTAAGACACACATGTGCCCGCTATGACTTATACCGATGACCACTGTCTTGTCGATAGGATCCCTATGTCGCTGAGACTGTGAACTGCATTATGCCGATGTGTATCCTCAACTAAAATCTCATCGGTAAGACATTCCCGATGTCTTGTCGATAGACTGCAAAAAGACATATATTAGTATAAAATGCTTTATGGATTGGTGAGACCTACATCATGTTATGCCGATATGGTTTACACATTCATATGCTCAGGGCTAGGTGAATTCTATGGGACCAAATGATGAAAACCAACTAATGCATGGGCAAAATGTTATGCAAAGCGGATTCTTATGCTTATGGTATGGACTTCTTAGCAAACTTATGGGTACAGACAGCCATATCATTTTCAAAATTTTACAGTTCTAACAGTGGCTCCGTTTGGGGATGAATGATTGTGAAATCATTGCAAGGATCTAGATATCTGGGTGAGTAGACCAGACTTTCAAGGTTATGGACCAGTGAGTAGGATGGAAAGAATGGAAATGGAGATGAACATGACCCTATACTATTGTACATGGAAAGATTTATTTTAAATGAAGGAATTTCAGGATTGTCCATGTATTGGCAATTCCTGTTCCTTTTATTTCTTAGACTACTGTGCATGGAAGATAAATTTTTGAGAGGATTGTCAAGAGTTGTCCATGCACTAGCAACCCTTAATCCTCTGTATTCCTTTGGCAACAAAATCAGACTTCATTTTGGTAAATGATGGCTCAAGGCCACCCAAAAGAAAGGCCCATACTTTCCTTTGTCATAAATCTTATTCTAATTTGAGCTTAGTGAACTTCTCTTGAAAGTATTCATGTCATCCTCCTTGCTACTCTTGTTGTCATAAAGATACTTGCAACTCTTTCCCCCATTCCTATCTGGGTCCTGCGTCATGAAATGATATCCCTGCTGATTTGAAAACTGAAAAAATTCTTTATTCATCATATAATTAATATTAATCTGCATAGGCAATTTGCAATCATAATGCAACCAAGGAATACAACTTTCATGTACATGAGGAGGGAAAAAATCATGATCATTTGTGTCACTCATCTCAAGATTCGAATGCTTCTCACACAAATCTAAATGCTCTGTCATATCAACACTGTTTGAGATAAATAAATCTGAAACGTTTTGCACATCTTCCATATCACCATTTGACATTGAAATATGATTCATATCTTCAATATCATGCATATCTGAACCAATCAAGGCTAGACTCCTATCATCCTTGGTATGCAAATAAATGTCTTCTCCACATGAGTTAGAAATTTCTAAATCACATACCTCTTCTTGAATGGATATAGATTTTTGATCAACTTCAAAGGTTTCTCCATCATTTTGAGAAATGCACTGGGAGTCATATGAATCATTGCACAAAGAACTTTCATTGTCAAAACAAATGTAGGCTGGACACAGGACTTCGGAATCACCTTCATGTGCACATCTTTGGTATTCAAGAGTTAGCATATCTGAAATTTGCTCACTGCTGAGTGAACACGTTTCTTCTTCCATATCTTCCATTATTTCTCCCTCTTCTTGATCTCCATAAGAGCTGAAAATATCTCCTTGTTGTAGATCATGATTCACATGATTGTCCTCAAACTCTTCTTCATTGTGGCATGATACATCCTTATCATGGAGTGGATTTGAAAACACAGAGAAATCATTCTCTTTATTATCAACTGTGTCCCTATAGTTCTCAACTACAGTTGGAGGTGTTATTTGTTCACTGTCAAATGGACCCGCATTTTCCATTGCTTCTTCTTCTTGATCACCACAAGAACTGCAAGAATCACCCCGTTGTAAGTCAAAATCCACAGGTTCATCTTCACAATCTGAATATTCATTGGATCCCTCATAACATGTACTGCTTTCCTTGTCACAATCTGTTATGCTGTGAGATCTCTTGTATCTTCATCTTCATCATGCAGGCTATCATAGGAATCATTCAGACTTGCACATGTCTCATCTTCTATTGGCTGCATCGTCTGATCAATGTCTCTGTCTTCACCAATGATGTCACCATTGTCTTCATCCCTTTTCTTATCTATGATATCAATTGGCACATTCACTTGGTCAAAAGTGACTGGTTTTAATGACTTAGGCCAATGAATTGAATTGGGCCAATATACTTTCATGAACTGCTCAATAAACATGGATCTGTTGAGCCTGTAATTCATAGGTATTTTCCTACAAATTTCTAGCATTCTGCAAAGAAAAGAATGCCTAGATTCTCCTCTATTCCTTCTTATGTCAAGAAGGGCCTCCAAAAGATTTTTGAAACATTCATCATTTTTAGATTGTTGGTTCCGATACGTACCTTGCTGCAGATTTTGACTGATATTTCCAAGTGGACTAGAATTGTGTTGCACTTGACATTGATCACATTGACAATCTTGATAACTTACCAATCTTTGTCTAGGAGGGACTGGATAAGCATTTACTTGCTTTGACGGCTGTGGTGAATAAATATCCTGCTGTGAATAAAGTGCATTACCTTCATTGTGAAAATTCCCAATTGTATTATGAGGCGCTTGAGGGGTCCAATGCCTACCTGTATTTGTGTATTCATTCTTATTGCAGAATTCTCTTGATTGTAACAGTTGTTGGTTCAATTGTAGTGTTTCTTTCTCCAATTGCAGCCGTTGCTTTTTCATTTCTTTAATTTCTCTTATCAACTGCTGCCTTCTAAAATATTCTTTTGTTCCATACACAAATTGTCTATCCATTCTTCATCAAGTTTTTACCAGAGTTGCCACCTACTTTTCCAAAAGTAGGAAAATGATTCTTTTAAAATTATTTTTGATTTTCCCCAGCGGAATCTCCTCACTCCAAATGTGAAATTTATATTGACTCTTTACATGGAAAGGCTGGAACCGAATTTTCTGATGTTACTCTCTAGTAGAGTTGCCAATTTGTTAGCTCTCAAAAACGTAGGTTTGAACCACGAGAGGTTGCCAAGCTCTCACAACGTTTCAGGGTAACAGACAAGGCCAAATGATTTGAACTTTCTTCTCTTTAGGTGCTGCTAGACCTAGGCGGGTATACCTATTTGAATAAAGCAGACTTGACCTCTTTTCATTTCCTAAAGCAATTTACCCACACTGACAAATGGAAGTGGATAAATGAGTTTTATTTTGATATAAATTGTATAAGCAATATCAAGGCTAAAATCTAATATGTTCATATGTAAAAATGAATGAAATTAAACAATGAAATAGTAGAGACTAGTGCCTTATTGGGTATACGGAGTCAAATGAAAATCTGAAATGAGTAACTTCTTTTTGGCAGAAACTCAAATTGTTTGGCATATAATTTTAAGTTTATAACTGGTATAAACATGCAAGGATGTGACTACTGAGCTCTTCCTAATGATCCAAATGAGATTCCCTAATTACTATGATTGACTAAAAGGATTTAATCTCCTTGAAAGAACCAATTAATCCAACCATATAGATGCAACAAGTGTGCACTGATAAACTGAAAAATATCCTTGATATATCAGTTTAAATAATTAGAAAACATCAACCTTGGAGACAACTTCAGCAATACTTTCAATTAACACAACAGACAATTGATACCAGAAAAATGTCACCACATCAAATGAATTCAATTGAAATCTCCATTGTTTCAAAACATGCATCATAGTCTCAAAATTGTAACATATTGTATCCTACTGTATTCTTTACTCACTATCTCCTCTCTCTATCTACTGTCGAAAAATGAGTATTTATACATCAGTCATTCGAAAGGATGTGTCCTTTCGTATTTTGCCGAGATTTCTCCTTCATCAATTCTGATCGCCGAGATATAGTGGTTTTCCTGCCGATGGAAGTACATTCGGTATGACCTTTCGTATCTCTCCCTGCTAAAGCCAGTCTCGCCGAATCCATTATGTCCAAATATACTGCCAAGTCCTAATGTAATCCTGTCGATGTGACAGTGGGTCGGTAGGACTCCATGAGCTCATCCCGATGACGACGACGAAATCTTCTCTTGCTTTTTCGGCGAGACCAAATGAATGCTCCGGGACATCACACCGACGGCTTAAGTTTGGGCGAGATACCTCTTTTGTGCTTCATTGGTAAGACACACATGTGCCCGCTATGACTTATACCGATGACCACTGTCTTGCCGATAGGATCCCTGTGTCGCTGAGACTGTGAACTGCATCATGCCGATGTGTATTTTCAACTGAAATCTCATCGGTAGGACATTCCCGATCTTACCGATGTCTTGTCGATAGACTACAAAAAGACATATATTAGTATAAAATGCTTTATGGATCTGTGAGACCTGCATCATGTTACGCCGATATGGTTTACACATTCAAATGCTTAGGGCTAGGTGAATTCTATGGGACCAAATGATGAAAACCAACTAATGCATGGGAAAAATGTTATGCAAAGAGGATTCTTATGCTTATGGTGTGGACTTCTTAGCAAACTTATGGGTACAGACAACCATAAAATTTTCAAAATTTTACAGTTCTAACAGGCGATATCAATAAAGTGGTCCTAGCATTGAGAAGTGGACTCGGAGACGTAGTCCACATTGGACGAACTCCGTTATCAATTTGCGCGTTGTGATCCTTCTATTTCTCTTTCTCATTCTTCTCTCTTCTATCTCAATTTTTCTCTAGTTCAATTCAGTTTATTTTTCAATAATTGATTTTAAAGTGTACCTTATTGTACTTTCAACGGTTAAAAAGCATAATCACACAATTTTGTATTAGATAGGGAAATTATTGTAATTAGATTTGATTTACAAGTTAATTTTGTAAACTCTAATTACGAATCAAGTTGGTATCAGAGCTTGTTTTGCAGGAAATTGCATAAGTGAACATTAACCAGGTTGAAACTGAAACGAGAAGGTGCACTGGAAGAATTCAATCCAGAGATCGGAAAACGAAGGACTTTTCCACGATTAAAGATGGCAGCTGAACAAAGTCCTACAGAGCTTGATGAGAAAACTTTTCCAGAAAGCATTTCTCGAAATGAAGGCTATGGTGGAAGTTCTTTTCCAAGAGAGGAAAGAGCGAAAGAGGAAAAAAGAACTCAAGAACAACAAGGAGGAAGCTGAATCTTCAAAAGATGACAAAGGTAAAGGAGTAGGAGGTGGTAGTGACCCTCCTGAACCTCCATCTCCGTCCTCTTCATCCTCATCCTCATCTTCTTCTTCTTCTTCATCTAACTCTTCTAAAATGAAACAACCTGTGCAAACACCTTTGTGAAAACTGGATGTTAAATTCGAGTTGCCTATATATAACGGTGAATTGGATGCAGAAAAACTAGATAACTCGCTCAAGCAGATTGAAGTGTATTGCAGGGTTCAACAGATCTTGGATGATTGTAAGAGACCAGGTGTCTCTCAACCCAAACATTGGCTGATAATACTGAGTTTTTTGTTTGTTTTCGGTATTTGATTTTTTTTGGTGTTTTTGCAAATAAAGGACAAATTGCGATTTTGCAAAGAAATGCTTGGAAAAATAATATAAAATATCAGATGCTTAGAAACTACAGAATACAACTTAGATCTTGAAGCTAGATGATTTATTAATCTTCCCGAATGATTACAACTGCAATATTCAAACATTCAGACAAAAAGGCAAGCTATTTATTGAAAACCTGGATAAGCTTGCAGGCGCCAGAAAGAGAGCCTGAGATGGTACGGCTGAAAGGAAATGTGCAATCTCCCACCTCGAAACTGATGCAATGGCTCCAGAAACCCTAGGCGTCCAACTTGCAGAAGACAGAAGGTGAAAAAGCAAGGCGATTTGCTCTGGAGAAGAAGTACGGTCTTTGCTACAGCAAAGTACGGCCTGTACCAGCAAGAAGGAAATCCGTACTTTCTTGGGAAGTGTGCCAAACCACTGGAAATGGATCTCAGTAAAGTCGCCTCAAGTATCTGATGAATAATCTCCTTCAAACCCTTTCTGAATCAATTCAATAAGCACAACTGTAACCTTTGAATGAAGTCACCCTATTGACAATCTTCAATTGGTATTTCACAGTCTCAGTATGCCGGATTCTGAAGAGGGAATGTTCTTCAAAACCTGATGATCTGCAGAAACCCTTGTTTCTCAAACCCCAAAGCTCTTAGAGAGAAATAATAACAAATTCGAATAATCAACATAATGAGTTCGATTTGCCTTGAGGAAATATATAACCTCTCTCAAAAGGTCAACCCTTCTAAAAAATCAGCTCAATTACATTTAATAATAAATAATTCGCCCCTTTTGCAATACTTAGGCCAATATTTAATAAATGGCTTCCTTTTATTTAATGAATATTAAACTCATTAAATATTAAATTTTCCCTTCATTATAAAGTATTAAAAATACTTTATAATTTGCCATTTTAATAATAACTTTAATATTTCATTAAAATGACTTTATATTATAAAGTCAAATTAATAATTTCTTTAATTATTATTAAATGCTCTAATAATCCCTGTTTGCTCAACAAATCATCAAACCGGGTCGATACTGAGCTGACCAGCTGAATCAGGTGCCCTGCCAAAAATAGCAACTCCTGCCTGCCTGACTTACTATAAATAGTAAGTACCTCTAAGTCACTCTGTAAATGTCCGCAAAAGCCCAAACCTGAATCAACTGCTGGAGTGATGTTCCCAAACGCTGGATAACTGCCTCAAGTGATCCTCTGAACACTTCTGCCAACCTACGAGGATCTGAATGATAGGCTAACCTCAGAAATAGCTGTACTGCCTAGGAAGGGGACATTACAGTCCGCCCTCCCTGAAATTGCTTGTCCTCAAGCAATCTTAGCTCTGGATGCTATAAAATCTCCTCTGACTCCCAAGTAGCATCCTCAACCAGCAAGTCTCTCCATTTGATCAAATACTCTCCATTAACCCATACTCAGAAGATATTCTAACATTCAGGGATGGCCTCGAGCACTAATATCCTTCCCTCTTCATCCAAGATTGTGATCTTGGAGAGGTAATCACATCTTGACCCAATGCCTTCTTAGAGTAGGACATGAAATCGTTATGAACCATATCCGGCCGTGGAGTCCAACTCATAAACAACAGCCCTTTCGTCTAACTTCTTTCGGAATGGACCATGTACTTGACGTTTCAAACTTCTACCACTCTTCATAGAAATTGAATTTTGATGATATATGGTTGGCAACATGGGGCCACACCATGTCACCCACTTTGCAAAGGAAGCGGCTCAAACCTTTAGGTCGGCCTGTTGCTTTTGCTGATTCTGTACCCACAGCTAGATGTGTCTGAGACCTCAAAATGTCCTGCTGATCTTGCATCATGTCACCTGTGCTAGGCACTCTGCTATCACTCAATACCAAATCCAAAAGGTTGGGCGCCTCATACCCATACAATGCCATGAAGGGCGTCATCTGTATAGTCATGTGGTGAGTAGAGTTATAACAAAACTCACAGAGGTATATCCACCTCACTCAAGCTCTCTGCTGTCCAGCTATGTAATTGCGCAGATATCCTTCCACCCACTTATTGACAATTTCCGTCTGTCCATCTGTCTGTGGATGGTAGCTGGTACTAGGTGTCAGTTCGGTCCCCACCAGTCACAGACAACTCTATGCAAAGTTGCTCATGGAAGCCAGTATTGCGAGCTTCGTTAAAGGCAACCATGTAACCAGAAGTCCTCCTAGAAGAAGCTCTGCGATTCTGCCGATCTTTAGTAGATGTAGTGATGGTCCGAAAAAGTCATACTTTGTTGTACGGTCGACAACTCGTAAATACAATCCTTTACCTTGGGCTTTTAGAATAGGCATTGATGAGTCCATTGATAAACATTCCCGCTTCTGTAGAGATTGTGGAAGTGGGTACAGAGCAATCGGTAGGGATAATGTGTGTTCTTTAGCGTTGGATTGGCAAAAGAACTCTGAACATCTTGAAGAACTATCGGTCTTTGGCCCTTTCCAAATGAAACCATTCCTAAAATTTTTTTCAACTTATGTTTTTGAAACTCATGAGGTGGCAGCCGCCATACAGGGGAGGAAGATCGCTGAAGGCTCCACCAAAGCTGTATCCCTCAACTCTGAATCAGGAACCAGAAAAATCCGCCCCTTGTAAATGATCAAGTCATTCACAACAGTATACCTACTATTCTGCTCTGTCCCATCAACAATGCTAGAAGCCCATGGGTTCTTAGCATACTCAGTAATGATTCGATGCCTCCAATCCTCGGAGATCTGTGCCATAGCATTCAACTGAGCTCTACGAGACAAGGCATTAGCTACAACATTCTGCTTCCCCTTAATAAAGGTGATGTCAAAATCATACGACTGCAGTTTGCTGACCCATTTTTGCTGTCTCTCATTTAGGTCTCGCTGTCCAAGGAAGTGTTTTAGGCTGTTGTGGTCTGTACACACACTGAACTTGCTGCCTACCAAATATTGCCTGAATTTAGCCAAAGCGTGCATAATGGCTAACATCTCCTTGTCATAGATGCTGTAAAACCTCTCAGGACCCCTAAGCTTCCTACTCTCAAAAGCAATAGGGTGTCTCTCCTGCATCAAAACGGCACCAATGCCCTCTCCTGAAGCATCACAGTACAAATCAAATGACTTCGTAAAGTCTGGTAATGCTAACATTGGACATGAAGTCATAATCACCTTAAACTTGTCAAAGCACTCCTAAGCCTGTGGTGACCAAGCAAAAACCCCTTTCTTTGTCAAATCCGATGGGGGTCGCGGCATTGGCAATGAGAACCGCTAACAAATCTGTAAAAAGCACACAACCCAATAAATCCTCTGAGCTGCGTAAGGTTCTCTGGTACTGGCCACTCAACTATAGCTCGGACCTTCTCAGGGTCCATACTGACTCCCTTGGCACTGGTGATGTGCCCAAGATACAACAACTCAGCCATGCCTAGCTCACACTTGGACTCCTTGGCATAAAAGGACTCCTCAGCCAAGATACCCAAAACTGTATCCAAGTGAGCTAAATGCTCCTCCCATGAACTCTTGTACACCAAATGTCGTCGAGAGAAGATAACCTAAAATCTCCATTAGATGAAGGCGAAGACCCTATTTATGGTAGCTGAGTGGCAGTGATTACATTGGTTGAACCAGAAGGCATAACCAAGAACTCGAAGTGACCACAATGGCACCTGAAAGCGGTTTTCTCTATGTCCTGCTCCCTCATCCGAATTTGATGGTACCCGGATCTCAAGTCAATCTTCGTGAAGAAGATAGCACCGTGCAACTCATCAATCAACTCATCGATGCGAGGTATCGGGTACCTGTTCTTAATTGTTTTCTTATTGAGCTGGCGGTAATCTATACACATCCGAAGTGATCCATCCTTTTTCTTCACCAATACGACCGATGAAGCAAAAGGTGACTTGCTAGGTCTGATATGCCCCATAGCCAACAACTCATTGATTGTCTTCTCTATCTCATCCTTGAGCCATTTCGGATGCCTGTAGGGTGTAATCATAATGGGCTTTGCACCCTCTTCCAACTCGATAATATGCTCGGTACCTCTATTTGGAGGTCTGCCAGGTGGAATGTTGCTAAACATTTTAGAGTGTTTAGTCCTCAGTATCTGAATGTCTGGTTGGTACTCAACCTTCTGTTGCTCTTGCTGTGCTGGTAATAACATACACTCTGCAGCCCAATCAACCATATCATGATGAATGAGTCTCTCCATTCGTCTGTACGATACCATCCTCAGATTACTCTCTCTGATGGCTTTGATGACATGAGGTTTCCCGTTTACCTTAAACTTCATCTCCATATCCCGAAGATTGAGTGTGAAGTCACCCAAATCGTGAAGCCATGCCATCTCAAGTACCACATCAGTATCTCCCATATTAACAACGTAGAATTCAGTCTTGAACTCATAGTTGTTCAGCCGCATTGGAAGATCTGTTATCTTTCTATCACATTTGAGGGTGTACCCATTAGCCACCTTGACTCGAATACCCTCAAACTCCTCTGTCTGTATACCTCGTCTCTCTACCAACCGTGCATCTATAAAATTATGAGTAGCACTAGTGTCGAGTAGAGTGATCACCTTCTGACCTGCTAGGAGCCCACGGAGTCTAAAAGATCCATCTCTCTGAAGACTAGTCAAATGTGCCTCCTGTAACTTCCTTCCTCCTTTGTTTTCACCATCAATTTCAGACTTTTCATCATCTGAATGCTCTGAATCAGCTTGCTGGTCTGACAGATCAGATTGCTTTTCTCCCTCATAAAACCACTCCATCTGGTTATTTTTCACTTTGAGACGAAGAGGGCATACATGCTTCTCATCATAGGGTGCCTTGCACCAAAAACACAACTTTTTCTTTTGTAAGTCATTTAAGGTTTCCCTGTCAAATGGTGGTGCATTTTGTCTCTTAGGATCAGGTGGATCCCTCTTCCTGTCAAATGGCCTATTCCTGTCAAATGACCTATTAGGCCTCGTATAAGGTGTTGAGCCTAAAGTGAACTTGCTGCAAGGTGCTGCAAGCTCCATACTACATGTCTTCCTCATGGCCTCCTGAAGAGTAGGAGGATCAAATGCCTTGACCCAACCTCTCATCGGCTCCAACAAACCCTCGACGAAGAGAATAACAAGTCTCCTCTCTGAAATGCCTGTCACCATGACTGCAACCCTCTGAAATTCACCTATGTAGGAATCCAAACTACCTGTCTGTCGAAGCTGAGCTAGCTCCCTGAAATAGAGTTCTGGATCCTTCTTGTCAAAACACTCTATGAGCCTGCTGGTGAACTCCTGGTAAGTAGTAACTGTGTGATGACCAAGTGTGTACATGCCGTGATGCCACCAATCATGCGCCAACCCATCAAGATGCAGTGTAGCAAACTTAATGGCCTTGTCCTCCTGCATAGGTCTCAATGATAGGTAATTGTCAACTTCTGTACCCAATACCTCGTTGAACTCTTATCACAACCATCAAAGTAAGGCAAGGTAATCTTGCTGACTGCATATTGTAAATCCCTGTTCACCTGTGGCTGTGGCTGCTGGTGCTGAGGCACTCTGCGGTCAAATCTACCTCCCCCTCTAGGTTTATGCACATCCATAAACTCATGAAAAGTCAAGGACTGCCTGATCTTAGGTGCTAATGATGAATACTCTCCATAAAATCTAGTCACATCTGCCACTGACATGCCATTGTGTGGCTGAAACTCATGATGATGACCCTGCTGCTCTGCCTCCGAAGTCGAAGGTGGTGTCTCTCTAGATATGAATGTAGGTTGTCCAGGCCTACGCTCATGATAGATAGGTGATGACTGCCGCGGTGCTGACACCAAAGGCTGGTCTATGCCTGCAGTTCTGCTCGTCCATCCTATCTGAATATAGTGTGGCTGGGATGGAGTATACTGCCTCATCATGCCCATCAACTGGGACATCATGTCTATCATACTATCATGCCTGCGTCTGAACTCCTCATTAGTAATATCACCTTCGGCGTGCTCTTTCCCTGGATCCCTATGCATCTTTGCAGGAATCTCACGATCTGCCATCAGTGTTGTGACACTGTTCTCACTGCTATTGGAACTGGATCTGTGAATACCTAGAACCCCTGATATTGTCTCACCTTCAAGAATAGGTGAACCTGTCCAATCCTCAACTCTGCCTGTTCCTCTACCCTTGCTGTAGAAAATGATATCTCTACTCATGAAAAAGCATCGAAAAAGCACACATCTGACTGAAAAAACAACTGAAAAAGCACAGGATGGCAGGAAAATTGTGCTCTGATACCACTGTAAGAGACCAGGTGTCTCTCAACCCGAACACTGGCTGATAATACTGAGTTTTTTGTTTGTTTTCGGTATTTTGATTTTTTTTGGCGTTTTTGCAAATAAAGGACAAATTGCGATTTTGCAAAGAAATGCTTGGAAAAATAATATAAAATACTAGATGCGTAGAAACTACAGAATACAACTTAGATCTTGAAGCTAGATGATTTATTAATCTTCCCGAATGATTACAATTGCAATATTCAAACATTTAGACAAAAAGGCAAGCTATTTATTGAAAACTTGGATAAGCTTGCAGGTGCCAGAAAGAGAGCTTGAGATGGTACGGCTGAAAGGAAATGTGCAATCTCCCACCTCGAAACTAATGCAATGGCTCCAGAAACCCTAGGCGTCCAACTTGTAGAGGACAAAAGGTGAAAAAGCAAGGCGATTTGCTCTGGAGAAGAAGTACGACCTTTGCTGCAGCAAAGTATGGCCTGTACCAGCAAGAAGGAAATCCGTACTTTCTTGGGAAGTGTGCCAAACCATTGGAAATGGATCTCAGTAAAGTCGCCTCAAGTATCTGATGAATAATCTCCTTCAAACCCTTTCTGAATCAACTCAATAAGCACAACTGTAACCTCTGAATGAAGTCACCCTATTGACAATCTTCAACTGGTATTTCATAGTCTCAGTATGCCGGATTCTGAAGAGGGAACGTTCTTCGAAACCTGATGATCTGCAGAAACCCTTGTTTCTCAAATCCCAAAGCTCTCAGAGAGAAATAATAACAAATTCGAATAATCAACATAATGAGTTCGATTTTTCTTGAGGAAATATATAACCTCTCTCAAAAAGTCGACCCTTCTCAAAAATCAGCTCAATTACATTTAATAATAAATAATTCGCCCCTTTTGCAATACTTAGGCCAATATTTAATAAATGGTGTCCTTTTATTTAATGAATATTAAACTCATTAAATATTAAATTTTCCCTTCATTATAAAGTATTAAAAATACTTTATAATTTGCCATTTTAATAATAACTCTAATATTTCATTAAAATGACTTTATATTATAAAGTCAAATTAATAATTTCTTTAATTATTATTAAATGCTCTAATAATCCCTGTTTGCTCAACAAATTATCAAACCGGGTCGATACTGAGCTGACCAGCTGAATCAGGTGCCCTGCCAAAAATAGCAACTCCTGCCTGCCTGACTTACTATAAATAGTAAGTACCTCTGAATCACTTTGTAAATGTCCGCAAACTCCCAAACCTGAATCAACTGTTGGAGTGATGTTCCCAAACGCTGGATAACTGCCTCAAGTGATCCTCTAAACATTTCTGCCAGCCTACGAGGATCTGAATGATAGGCTAACCTTAGACATAATTGTACTGCCTAGGAAGGGGACATTACAATGATTCTTCCAAAATGCAACTAGCTACTCTTAGAATGGGAGGCATTGCATTGGTTTGGTGGGAGAGTAAGATTCAAGATGATCTTGCTACTCACGATAAAATTATTTCATCTTGGTATGAATTTACTTCTGCTTTAAAGAAACAGTTTTATCCTTTGGGTTATATGCAACAAGTTGTTATGGACTGGAAAAATCTAAGATAGGGTAAAAGACAAATGGTGCAAGAGTATACACAGGTGTTTAAAAAGAAAGCACTTACTCTTGGCATTCCTCTTTATACACAAGAAACTTAATTAAAGTATTATAGGTGGTTTGCATTCACATTGGAAACATACAATCCTGATGTTTAATCCATCTAACTTTGATGAAGTGTGTGTACAAGCAACTCATATTGAAGTAGGTGAAAGGAACATAAGTTTCAGTTCAAAGAAGGAGTTTGTTCCTCCAACTGAAGGCAATAAGAAGGGTAAGGAGAGGAAAACAGCTATAGTGAAGAAAGAGGAAAGTGAAAAGCCTACTTGTTTGCATTGTTAGAAGAAAGGGCACACAGATGCGAAATGTTGGAAACTGCATCTAGAGTTGAAACCCAAGTGGTTTAAATAGTCTAAAGGAGAGCAAAAGGCCGCAGCTATCATTCAGGATCTTGGATCGGATTTTGATGACGAAACAAAGATTGCAATTGTGTGTGTGAAGGGTAAGACTTTTGTTGATTCTTCCACTAATGTTTCATGTGCTTCTACTTCTAAAAGTCATGTTGTTCTTGAAGATAGCAAAATATGTGAATTGTTTCATATAAGGGTGATATTTAAGAACACTAAAATCGATACACTAATTGATAGTGGGTCCCAAGTTAATCTAATTTCAGAAGAAGTTGTTAAACAGTTGGGATTAAAAACAAAGCCACATAAGAAACCTTATCCATTAGGTTGGGTGTGCAATGATAACAAATTGCGGGTAACTAAGCAATGCAATTTAAGATTTGCAATAACATCTAAGTTTATTGATGAGGTTGAATTTGATGTGGTTCCACTTGATATATGTGGGATTGTGTTGGGTAGCCCATACTTATATGATAGGAAAGCAATCTTCTATAGGGAACATAATCAGTATCACTTGTTTAAGGAAGGAATTGAATACATTGTGCATTCTCATCCAATTAAGACTGATAAGTCTTTTGTGACAACGAGACACTTGAAAAGGGTAGTTAATGTAAGCAATAATTTGGCATTTATGTTTGTACCACAAGAAGTGTCATTGCATAAAAATATATTTGATTCTAAGGTTGTTCCAGTTACGAAAGACAAGTATGATGTTGGTACATTCTTTTTCTCGTCCGCAAATTCAGTTTTGTTATGTAGCCTTCTACTTTTCAGCAGTGTATGGTTGATAGCAACAACATTGAATGTGGATGTGTATATGGCTAATGTACTTAATAATATCAGCGCAGTTTTGATTGTTGTTATGATGAGTCAGATGTACAAGTTCCAGAAAGAAAGGACAGATGATGTTGGGCAAGTGGGGCAACATTGCCCTAGCTCAATTTGTACATAAACAGACCTTTTGGAGGTCCAAAAGCTTCTCAATGGGGAGGAATGATCTAGGTGGAACTAGAATACCTAAAAATTTCATAGTCTTTGAATTCATCCAAATCAGTATCATTGGATAGAGCTCGCTAAAACGGCCCTGACACAACTTGAATGGGCTCAAAAGGAGTCCGTATGCAGAAGTTATGCGTGGTCAAAGGTCTGGTCAAACAGGCGAATCAGGTATTCAAAAAGGCAAAAAATTGATCGTCTTGAAATGAGGCAAAAATGATGCCAAGTCATAGTGCTCATCTCGTTGATTTCGGAACTATATTCGGTTTCGAAAACGAAGCTCGTATGTGAAAGTTACGACTGGTCAAAGGTTGGTAAAAAATTTGACTCTGGTTGACTTTGATGATATCAGCATGGTGATGTGGCAGGTGGTGACGTGGCAAGAGTATATGACATGGCATAAATATGGATTAAGCCATATTTGTTAAAGAAAAAACATATGGTTTAAACTTTTTTTTAAAACAAAAGAGAGGATTTGGTGGGATTTTATCCCTTAAAATCCTCTTGCCTTCCCCATAAAACAAAGAGAGAAATAAAACCCGTAAACTTATATTTCAACAAATTAACCCCTTTAACCACCTTTCTCATATTTCAACGAATTATGATATTTTAAGGAGCTTAAAATAATTGGTTAAATATTTTTATAATTTAAAAGGGGGTTTAGAATATTTCAAGGATTATCTTGTAAGGCTCAAATTATAAGAGCCATTATTTTTAAAAAGGGGTTAGGATTACTTGAACGGATTTTGAAATATTTTTGCAAATAAGAGAGATTTGCAAAATTACATGTTGTACTTGGGAGATATGGGTATATTTGCAAAATAATATGGTTTTTGCCTATATTAGCAAATAAATTTGTATAAAGGGGGGTCTTATTTTCTTGTAAGGAGTAGAATTTTCTTGAAGAGAAATAATTGGGGTAAGTAATTTTTGGGGAGTTTTTGAAATATGCTAACCAATTTTTTCGAAGGATTTACACACAAAACTAGTACTAGCCAACTTGATTAGCATTAGCTCCAAATCGAAAACCAAACTTAAAAGAACTCACACCAAGAATGCACACTCAATCCCAAGGAAGGATAGGTGTTGTCATATGGCGGAGGAGCTAAAGAACAGTACTTGAAAGAAACAACTCTACGTCAAGAATGTGCACTCAAGATCCCACTGAGGGTGAGGTGCTAACATATGACGGAGTGATTAATTAAAACTTGAAACTAATAGGCGGATAACCAGCCATAAAGCTACAACAAACTAATTCATCCGCTGCGGCGGGCATCCACAGAATAGTGGGGATTCACCACTTAAGTGTGGGTACAATGATATAGCAAGTTCTTTCTCCGCACTGGTGGTAAACCGTCCAGGGGTAATTAATAGGAAATAAAACAAGTAGTTGCAGCAATAACATAGGTTGGATTAGTACTACTAATCAAAACCTTACAATTCAAAAGACTGCAAAAACAAGTATTACAATGATAGAGAAATAAGATTAGAAGAGAAGAATGAATTCTAATGATGTTTCTTTACTCTCCAATGATAGAATTATGATCAAAACAGAAAACATATGAATCTAATATAAAAACCTGAGTTCTGGAATTTCTTATCAGCAAACTGGAAATCAATAAAATATTCATAACTCACTCATTTCACCACCAAATCGAATGAGATTGAATGCAATGGACTTCTGGAAGGTAGGTGACCATGCTAGGATGAAGAAACAGCAACAAAACTTGGTCTTTAATTTCTGGCACACTTCCCAACGCAAGCTAAATGGTACGGCCTTGAGAAAGGGCAATTTTGTCTTTAAAAATTAGAGACTTCTGTTGTACCCAAATCAATTTTTTTGCTTCATCAAGGCATTTTGTATTTAAAAGTCTAAATCTTGTTAAAATGTTGTAAAACACAGTTTTGGGCAATATCAAGCATGGAGTTTTTGTCAATAGTTTGTCAGTCAAAGTCAGTTTTATTGAACAGAACCTGAAGCAGAGACTCAGAATGGAGCTTTTCACAATAGAGGAACATCTCACGACGGCGTTTCGCATTGCACACGGTCATTTCAGTGATCCAGATGGAGTTTTCAGTGGTTAATTTATGAAGATTTCTCAGGAAAAAGCATAAAAGTGCAAATATAGCCCAGGGGCGCCCAGCTTTTTGAAGGTCAAGATCTTGCTGAAAGTGTTCAAGAATATAGTCAATCTCTTCAGAATCAGTCTGGCTATCCGATGAGCTATCCAGCGAAGTATTCTGAGACCCGCAGCTCCGGCAAATAACGACAGAAGTTGAAATTCCTAAATTTCCAAATATGGAAAATTTGCTCTTTTCAGTGAAAAGCGCGCCTCTAGCCTGAGGGCGCCCATCTTGGAAAGGGGGTAAATCTTGGCATTTTTGACAGCTGATACATTCAATTTGTTCACAATTAGTCTGCTCGTCCAACGAGATATCAAATGTAATCATCCGAATCTCAGAATTCCGGTGGCAGTCATCCAAAGATCAGCTTAAAATGGAGTTTTCACGTTTCTGAGCTTCTCCGTTTGTTCCCAGTGCAAGTACAGGCCAGGGGCGCTGGTTTAAAGGATCCTCCAGATGGCGAAATTTGTAGATGAAGTCTTCCTGACATTAGTAATACTCTAGCCTAGCTCCGCGATGCATCATCCTGCCTGTCGATCCGACGTTCCAGGTGATCGTGGCGGCGATTCTACCAAGCACGTAATTTCACGGGCGGACCAACAAACAATTTTCAGTGTATTTCCACAGTCTAGAGGCGCCTAGCTTTTAGGCCTGTCAGATGAGCCCGTTCGCGTTCGAAGTCTTCACGGCTATTGAGCGCAATCATTTTATCTATCCAACAAGCCTAGCCGTCGACCTTGAGGATTTGGTAATTAAACAAATGCGTGCGAGGAGTGCTGTAATATTACGAAGTGAAGATATCAGGAAAATGGCCAGGAAGTCACAGCGGGCGGTGTTTTAATAAAATCGCCCAGGTTTTGAAGTCTTAGAAGCGATTTTCTTGCCCGTCACCTCCGGAAGACTTCTCTTGTGGGCCCTTAAATTTGTCAGTTAAAGCGGATGATTACTGAATCGGATCATCGACTCTAGATATCGGGCGTCAAGTAGGGTACTTGGATGAAGTTCAACGCCGTCAAAATGACTTATCCGGTGCAAACCAAGAGCCCGAGAGCTTTTTGCCACCGAGACCCTTAACGCATTTGAGGTTAATGCGTGTATACGGTCGTTGGATGCGGGGAATGTCTCTAGTCGCAGCGGTGAAGCCGTTGCTTGTCGGTGGTTCACGTTCGAGTCGTGACCATTTTGAAGTGTCGGTGGCGATTTGAAATGGCTAAGAGTACGGAGACCAGTAGAAACGAATTTTCAATCAAAGGCGCCTAATTTTTCAGGGGGTTAAATGATGGATTTTGCAGTAGTGTCTCCCAACAGACATTTCTTCCTTGTTCAATAGGCTTTCCGATGAATATCTCAGTTCGGTCTCAGCATCACCCAGTCACTCAAAAATTAGTGTCGAAGAGGCCAGTCGTGACTTTGTCGTCAGCTATAAAATAGGAAGTTAATAAAAAGTGTAAAATCTTGAGCAAATGGACGCCTATGAGCTCAAATGATGACTTTTCAGAATCGGTGAAGTCCAACGGTGAAGCCTAAAGCTTCATTCAATTGTCAACTGGAGTTTCAAATATTTTGCATATTTTAGCATTGAGTGGCGATTTTCTATTTTTGGCACCTTTGCTATTGCATGATGAATATTAATTTATTATTTATTTCCGGACTCAGTGTCAGTATCAGTGTAACTGAAAGGGGTCCAATTAGAAGGCTTCTATTTTCAGCTGAGGTTTTAAATCTTGTAGTTGTCAGATTGATGCGAATTTCATCTTCTTTAAGCATGGCGCCATCTTCATTTATTATTCGCAAAGCTAAAGAGAAATTCGTTTTTCTTAAGAGAAACTCATATTTTTCAAGCAAAATTCGTTTTTCTTCAAAGCAAAGGCGTATTTTCAAGCAAAATTCGTTTTTCTTCATTCACAAGGCGTATTTTCAAGAGAAATTCGTATTTCTCAAGCAAAGGCGAATTTTAGCAAACCAAAGGCAAATTCTTCATCAACAATCATTGGCGAAGACATCAAAATATTTTATTTGCAGGTACAAGTCAAAATTATCCCGATGAGCTTGGACAAGATGGCGATTTTAGCGAGGAAGCGAGCACTAAAAACTTTCTTTCATACGTCTTAAATTCTTCTATTTTCGTCATAAATTCTTTCGCTGTTTGAAGAGGTGGCGACTTTTTAGCAAAACAAATCATCATGGGTTGATTCGAGAATAGCTTCTCGAGAAAACCCATGTGCCAAATTTTTCGGAAAATTTACTCGAGGCATCGGTTCGATTTCGATTTTTCTCAATACAGAAATTCCTTGCATGGTCGGTAGAAGTCAAATTTTACTTAAATCGACGATACGGGTTGTCAGAATCTTCTTACGGACAAAACCCTTATCTCAATTTTCGCCGAAAATAATTCTTCGAAGAGCTATTTTAGCCTCGGTGAGGCTATTTTAGTTTTCGAGGAAAAGTTGTGAGAATATAGCGTGTTCCCACCGATCCAATAAGTTTTTTGACTCTGTTTTCTGAGGGCAAATTCAAGACCAAATCAGTCTTAATTCATGATTTCGTTAGAAAAGCTGAGACCGATTTGTATCAAGCCACAAAAGAGATAATGGCCATCACTTCAGTCACGAAGCCGCCAAAGTTATAAGTCAGTTAAATGCTAGTTTGAGTGTGCAAAGATTGCCAAGATTGCTCAAGTTGCTGACATTCAGATGCTGATGCAGTTGGCAGCCTCGTTGAGGGATTGCTTGTTCGAGATCACGACCAGTAGACTTCAATTCCCACTTCTCAGGATAGACATTACACACAGGAGTTAAACTTGGCGTTACCTTTTCAAGTTAACTCGCTGTCTCGTCTCATGCATATCTATTCTAGGATTAGCTTTGTTCACTTGGAGTTTCTTTTAGGGTTTTCCGTTAACTGATGGTAGTGTTCCAGTTAACATGCTTTCAATAAGGACGTGCATGCTTGCACAGTTGTCCATTTTTAGATTAGATGTTTCGGTTAACTGATGGTAGTTTTCAAGTTAACTGTATAGTTTACTTTATTAGGGTTTAGCAATAAAACTTGCATGCATTGCAGGACTATAGTTGACTCAAGGTGATTTTAGGGTTCCCTACACCTTGATGTATATAAATAAGAGCTTTTGCTCATTTGTAATTAACTTTTGCTTGAGAGAAATATATGCTGCGCCTACTTTGCCCTCAATATTGCTCTTTTGGTATTTGTTCATGTGTCTTCGCTATTACGATTAATTGTTATGCCACATAGGGTTTCATGCAATTGTAATGGTGAATTCTTTCTGTTTTGTACAACTTTATCATTATGATCAATTGTTATGACACATAGGGTTTCAAGAGGTTATGATGATAAATCTGTTTTGTGAATCTTTATTATTACAATCAAGGGTTATGCCACATAGGGTTTCGTGAGATTGTGATGATAAATCTGTTTTGTGAAGTCTTTACTATTTTGATCGAGTGTTATGCCACATAGGGTTTCATAAGATTGTCATGGTAAATTCTTAAATCTGTTTTGTGCTTGTCAACTTGTCTAGATTGGTGATAGATCGCCACCCTTGCCTTCAAGTAGAGAATCTAAACTTCGTTTATAAATCCGATGAATCAAAACCACTGCTCCATTTCCTCATGCTGCATTTTTCTTGAGGAAATTGGATAGATTAAAGTAGATAAGCAGTTGTAGTTAATGATCCTACGAGCAGGAAAATCCTTAGCTGCTAGCGTTCTTGGTTTTCTTAACCTTGTCGTCTTCGACTAAGAACAAAGATAGGACTTAAGATTACTTTTTCTTTTCATGCATTCTGACCTGATAGAGAGCTTCCCCTCCTAATTTGAAGAGCACTCATTGCGTAGTGTACATAACTGTCAGCCTGGTACCACTCGGAGGTGTTAGATTTTCACGCCAACAACTTCAAAATAAAATCTCAAACTTGGAGGAAAGGGGCGCCCTTGGCAGACAAATGCAATGCAAAAGTACCCAGAACCAAATGAATTTTATTCCAAGAGCTGCTAACAAAATTCACTTTCAGTTGTAGATGCATCAGCAACTTCAAAATCTGGAAATTTCATTAGAACTTCAACTGTTGAGCACAAATCTGCTAGTCTGGATGAGAAACAGCAAAGTCCAACTAGGTGTTGTATTTCAAACACGAAATTGGTTAATGGCTAGGAGGTAGCATCCTCGAAGCAAGGTTTCAATTGTCATTCTGACAGCATAACAGTATGATAACATGAAATGGATACAAGGCTGGAGTAAAATCCTTCATTAAATAGAAGCTCACAAAACTCTTCAAATTCCTAAGAAGCACACCAAAAGACATAGGAGTCTTTTCAAATTTCCAAAAACAATTAACTCCTCAAGATGGCGTCCCTTTTTGCATAATAAGAATTTTCACTTTATTTTAAAAGTATCTCTTTTAAAAGTGGCGTCCACTTATTCCAAGGCATTATGTTTTTTATTAATAAATCACCTCATGAAGGCGTCACCCTTCCAAGACCCTCTTTTAAACACAACTTAAAGTTGTTCTCCTAGGCCAAGGGGGTCAACTGCAATTTATAACCTCAATGCCTTTATTCATCATAAAAATGCCTTAAGAAGTCAGACATGAATTGCAAATAATTGCTCCAACTGGAAATGATGCATTGAAAGCTGACAAACTCCATACTGCTAAAAATAGAATTTACTATAAATAGTAAACTCTCAGAAATGCCAAAGAACCTTAGAACTGGAAACCCTAATTTTACCTCAAACAAGCCTACAGGCTTCCGGAATAGGCTGA
The DNA here is from genome assembly GCA_007258455.2 of Sequoia sempervirens. Classification (NCBI taxonomy): domain Eukaryota; kingdom Viridiplantae; phylum Streptophyta; class Pinopsida; order Cupressales; family Cupressaceae; genus Sequoia; species Sequoia sempervirens. The sequence continues at coordinate 47,829 of VDFB02360476.1, forward strand.
TGAGTGACAAAACAGATTACTGATGAGAAGGGAACATTACAGTTTTCTATGCTCTTGGTGAAAGGTGGAGAGTTCGAGTTTTTTTTTGAGAGAAAATTACAAGGTGTTTGCATACACCAAAAATTGTAAAAGAGTGAGAGATTTTGGAGAGATTATTGCAGGTTCTTGGAGCTTGGGTATTGTAACAAAGCATAATTTTGCTTGGCGATATCAATAAAGCGGTCCCAACATTGAGAAGCGGACCCGGAGACCTAGTCCACATTGGACGGACTCCGTTATCAATTTGCGTGTTGTGATCCTTCTATTTCTCTGTCTCATTCTTCTCTCTTCTATCTCAATTTCTCTCTAGTTCAATTTAGTTTATTTTTCAATAATTGATTTTAAAGTGTACCTTATTGTAATTTCAATGGTTAAAAAGCATAATCATGCAATTCTGTATTAGATCGGGAAATTGCTGTATTTAGATTTAATTTACAAGTTAATTTTGTAAACTCTAATTACGGATCAACTCCCTAAGTTCATCTTAAGGGGGGTTGTTAGAGTTATCTTGCATTAGCTAATAATTAATTAATCTTTAATTGATTATTAGTCTAATTTATTCTCACACTTTAGCTGAACTTAGGAATGCTTTATTAGTTGAGTTAATATTAGATCATTATGTCTCATCTCATGTGATGTTGACACTTGTCATGATTTGATCCCTTTCTCATTTAGGGCTTTGCTCTTATAAGCATTCAACCCTTATTGTAATCTTCTCGAAGATTATTCACGGGAAATATCACGACTTTCATATCTTCTTGAAAGTTTTTTCTGTAACTTTTCCTTGTTGATGAATTTAGCAATTCTTGTTTGCAGATCTCTTGCGTGGAAGTTGTCTTTGTTTGTTGTTTGATCCTGTGGCTTGTGGTTTTGTTCTTGTTTCACAATTCTAATAGGGACAATAGTGGGGCTGGGGGGAGCGACAGGGTGCTGAAATACATGTAGTACTTGAAAAAATAGTTATAAAAAGATGTATAAGTAAGAATTATACATCTTGGAGAGAACTAGGAGTCCCCTAGACATCTTGAGGACACCCCAGCATCCTCGAAGTCCTAGTAGCGTCTTGGAGACAGCGACACTGGTGGTGGGATGGTGGCGCTGGTGGTGCGCTGGTGGGGGGACGTTCCTCCCAAGTCCCCAAGTCTCTGAGACGTCCCTGTTTAGGAAACACAGGGTTTTTTTGGGGGGGACGCGTCCCCATGGAACACTGATTTATTCAGAACATAATAAGACAATACCCATAAGCTAGAATGCATTAAATTGGAACCTAGGTAGATCCAAGGACGCCATGCTCCAAATTGCTTGTTTTTCAACTGGATTTTGATGTTGAAGGGGTGAATTGTAACGAACACACTTGTACGATAAATTAAAAACCTTAAAATTCAGTCACAAAAGCAAGTACAATATCATAATGATAAAATTTTTCTTTTCAAAACATAAATAAGAAACATCTTTTGCATCTTTAAACTATTTCATTCCAAATGAAATTACAAAGTAAGAAGAGAATTATACATACATAGCCCGTAGGCTTTTGACACCAATAGAAGTAAGAAGGTCCAGGAGTTCGTCCTGTCAAGTCTTGGATCATCAGGCGGGTGTTCGTGGAGGAGAAACATCACTCAGGCGTTTTTCCGCCAACCACGGACTTATAATGCGGTCCCCCGCACGATCATTTTGCAATGAACGGCCCTCCCTTCGAAGAAGAGATTGGTTGGGTAACCTTTAATGACTACCAACTGGACATAGTGCTGTGATCCTACAAAACTAGCTTTCGTGCATTCGGCAATACTCAAACTAGGATGTAATTCGGGATCACGGTGAACTGACAGTGTAGTACAACAACTAAATGGTTCCTTACACTACTTTGGCCAAAGTGTTTATGTTCAATGAAGAACATAGGTCATATGTCACATTCACTAGCCAGGTTCAACTTGACTTGAGGCTATCTTAATTCTACGCGTAGGTTGGTCTATCGGGATAGTCCGTACCCTAGACTTCCTACAACAATCTAACTACTGGAATGATGAACATTTTAGCAAGATACTACAACTGACGCCTTAATTCAGGATATACACATCCTAGGGATACAATAATTTGACTAAGTTGTTTAGTATCTAGTTGTAGTATATAACTTGCAAATGTTCTCGATTCAATCCTAGTAACTAGTATCTTATACACAAGCATATGCTCTATATATGGAGCCATTAAATACTATGCAGTTTATTCTTCATTATCTAATGTAAACCGTACATCAAAGACAACAAAACCAAGAAAAGACTATATACATGAAACACTTATTTCACAACTTGACATATGTTAAGAAACTTTTCTTCTTTCCTATTCAATCCTAAGTAAAGTAGTTATTCAAACATTCTTCTTTTCAGTCATAAATGTGATTCAGAATTTTAACAGATTACTTAGAATAATAGAAACATGCAAAACAGGAAGTAGCATGCCTGATAAGCTTTTCCAGATGTTTGGAAGGATCACTCCTTCTCTTGCCTTCACCCAGATGACTTTCAGCTGACTCTGTAACAAGTACTCAGCACAACAACCTGGTAATTCCTTACTACTGATCTCTACTCAGAGATTATTTCTCTCAATTCAACCAGATAGATTTTAACAGCATAAACTTAATAACTTTCTTAATATTGGCGAACTTTCTCTTAGCTTCAGAATGCTCTAAACAATATAGTGAAATCTTGATTGTGAATTCGTGAGAATATGAATGACATTTCCAGGTATTTATAGGGTTGCCATTTGAACTGTTTCCTTCTTCTATGGCGCCAGAACTGCCAGCAAGATTTGGAATGTTTCAATTTAAAAACGTGTTGCATTAAGGCGAGGGTTTCGACCTCCATTTTTGACAGCAATGACGTTTTAACCGAATTCGAAATTGCTTAGTCTTCAAAATTGTGACAGCTCTTATTCTGGTGCGTTTTTACTACTAAGTTAATTGCCAAGTTTTATTATATGACTTTTTCATAGTTCCAATGGCGTCCAGATTTCGTTTTGCTTGCCAAGCAAGAGATTAGTCGGCCATTTTCAGACGCCTGGCCCTAGTCGCGCGAATTTCCTGCGCGTTTTTCTTTTTCTCTGCCATTTTTACGGCTAGGCTTAAATTTCGAATTTTTGCTCAATAACATTTTAATAAAGTTTGATATTACTATGACGCATTTGCTCATGGCTCAAAATTGAAGCTTGATAATTCGATGCCATGAAGTATTTTAATACTTAGAGAAAATCGCGATTTTATTCTTTTCTATGATTTAGTCTCACTACTTAAAATAAAATGTTTAGTTTACATTTCATTTGACTTGTAAATCTTTTATTTAAATATATTTTATATATTCTATTAAAATATTTATATAATATAGTTTTTGTATAATTATTTAAATTATTAATTTAAATAATATCGTATACATTTTTAAACTATATTATATTGATATTTTAATTTAATATTAAATATATAAAAATACTTATCTTTATACCTATACATATATATACATTTACATTATACGTTTATATACTGTGCACCAGTCAATACTATATGTAAACCTGTATATGTATATATATGTATATGTATAAATTCAGAGGCAAAATATCGTTATTATATATAATTCATTCATCATGTTAGCTGTGGGTACGTATACTTGTATATATATTTATATATATACTATACGTATAAGTATCCATAAATACATTTATATCGACGCACACGTATGGCATATCCATCTGCTTAATACGTTTGTATCGACATGAATGTACTTATGGGTACTTGTACATATCGTATTCGTATGTATATATGTACAAATACACATATCCACCTCTAACCAGAACTATTACTTATAAGGTTATACTGGCAAGCATCACTTATTTACACATTCAGAAGAAGACACGACTCCTAATGATACTAGACAAGCCTACGGATGACTTACCTTTAACCAGAACAATGACTTAGCTTACTCAGTTCTATGGTTTGTGTGTGTATGTCCAGTTGGTATCCATTACTGTTTACCCGACCAAGTTCTTCCCCGAGTGATATCTCTCCTCTGTCTCGAGGTACGAACCTGTTTCCTGCAAATCATGACATGACAACGGAAGTCATTTGCTCAAAACCAAGGTAATATACATTAAGCATCGTAGAAAGTTAGAACAACATTATTCCATAAATCGATATGCTAATTTCATTCAAGAATTACATCAATAGAAGCATCAGATAATGAGACAATCATTTAGGACACATTCAATTGATCACAAGAACAATTCAATTTATTCAATAGAAAGATTCAACATTTACAATGTACATCCTATGTAGTAGTAGCTATACAATCGGGGTGTAACATGAATGATGCCAGACGCCTCAAGACAAGGAATTTGCAGCCTTAATTCCAAAACGTTTTTCCTTCAATCCTTTGCTGGTTTTTATGGCCTCTTTCTCCAGATCACATGTGCCAAATGGAAGTCTCTAAATTTTCCATTTAGACCTTTGTAACCTTAGCTAACTTGGATACCTTGATAAATGCAAGAGAATAGGACTAGTACGGCCTGATTTGGAGAAGTATCACACTCTGGGTGAAGATTTCAAGCTGTCAAGCTCCCATGTGCCTGCAAGTGCTAAATGCCCTCTATTTTATTCAATACTGCTGAAGTAAATTGTATATGTTGAAAGTAAATGCTAAATAATTTTGTCAAAGCTCAGATTGATGGTCTTTGTGTGAACCCATCCATGATAGAACCATTAGATGGTGTCTCAAGCTTGTAGATCCTGTCCTAATCGAGGGTTTTCGTCCTCAGATCAACTTGTAATTCCATACCTGCAATGTGCTCAGTTTTCTGTGTTTGAATGATAAACTTGGATAAATGAAAAACAAACATCTTTTCTCTCCTTATGCTTTTTCCAAAAGCCACGCTCAAGGTTAGGGTTTGCTTTTTGACAAATAAAATATTAATATCTTGTCTCTTGAAATTCCATGCCAACTTGCTTTGGCATATTAATTTAATATTTTATCTTTTGTCTTCAAGTGCCCTCTTTCACTTAAATAATAATAAAGTGACTTAAATATATTCTTTTAATAAAGTCACTTTATTACTTTATAATATTAAATTACTAAGTCACTTTAATAATAGAATATCATTAAAGAAATGTGACTTAATAACTTAGTAACTCCTAGCGGAAGTCTAGCAATGATCTCCTGAGAGTGTCTTTCACCATTACCAACTGTAGGTGTTTCGTCACTGACCCTGATATTACTTACTATAAATAGTAAGTTGCAAATAACAAGTCCTGAATCCCCTCATAAGGGCTCCCTAAACATCCTGTTAGCCTACGGGAACCGTAGTAACAGGCTAACCCTGTCTCCTCGAACCACTGGCTAGAAAGGGGACATTACAGTTGCTTCAAAGGTTGGAGAGAATTTGATGATGCGCAAGGTTCTATTTGGGCTTGTGTGCAAGGATAAGGATTTTATGGTTCAGGAAAAGTATCCTTCAAACTAATTGTAAGCCGGGTGGAAAGTGCCACAAGTTGATCATTGATGGAGTTAGCATTGACAACTCAGTGTCCATGGAGATGGTGTAAAAATTGGGATTGAAGATAGTAATGCACTCCATGCCACACAAATTTTTTTGGTTGCACAAGGGACAACTTATAGTGGCAAAGTCATGTCAATTTGCATTTCACATTGGAGGATATACAAATGAAGTATGGTGTGACATGATCCCAATGGATGCTTTCCATGTGTTACTAGGAAGGTTATGGTAGCATGATGGGTGCAATACATGATGGCTGCAAGAGCACCATTACCATCACGAAGAATGGGAATAAATTTGAATTGTTGTTGAAGAAGGCAAAAAAAGAGTGTGTAAAGGGAAAAGTGATGATATTGTTAGCAAAGGAGTTCCTCAAGGAGGCGAGGGATTTCTAGGATTACTATGTGCTAGTTGTTAGGCCTACACAAAAGGAAGAATAAAAGATTGAGTCGTGTTGGCGTAACAACTAGCACCTCTGGAGTAAGAGTTGGTACGGACAGCTATGCACACTACGCAATGAGTGCTCTTCAAATTAGGAGGGGAAGCTCCCTCGTTGTGCTTGACAAAAGTACTTGCAACAGAAATAAACTAAACTAAATCTTGTCTTTTTGCTTCAGTTGTAGAGGTACAAGGCTTTCTCGAAAAATAATACGTTGCAGCTGAGTTTTTCTGGTTTTGCAGATCTACTAACTACAACTAAACTTAATAACTTAAATTCTATCCAGTTTCCTCAAGAAAACAGAGCATGAGGAAACAGAGCAAGGTTTTGACTATCAGACGATAAACTAGTTCAGATTCTCTACTTGAAGGCAAGGTGGCGCAACTATTATCTCAATCTGAATAAGTTTATTGGGCACAAAACAGATTTAAGAATTTACCATGACAATCTTATGAAACCCTATGTGGCATAACACTTGATTATAATAGTAAAGACTTCACAAAACAGATTTATCATTACAATCTTATGAAACCCTCTGTGGCATAACACTTGATCATAACGGTAAAAGTTCACGAAACAGATTTATCATCACAATTGCATGAAACCCTATGTGGCATAACAATTGATCGTAATGATAAAGATGCACATAACAGATTTATCTAAACTATGGAAAGAATTCACTATCACAATCGCATGAAACCCTATGTGGCATAACAATTAATCGTAATAACGAAGACACATGAACAAATACCAAAAGAGTAATATTGAGGGCAAGGTAGGCGTAGCATATATTTCTCTCTCAAGCAAAAGTTATTTACAAATGAGCAAAAACTCTTATTTATATACATCAAGGTGTAGGGAACCCTAAAATCACCTTGAGTCATCTACAGTCTTGCAAATGCATGCAAGATTTACTGCTAAGCCCTAATAAAGTAAACTATACAGTTAACTGGAAAACTACCATCAGTTAACGGAAACATCTAATCTAAAAATGGACAATTGTGCAAGCATGCACGTCCTTATTGAAAGCAAGTTAACTGGAACACTACCATCAGTTAACGTAAAACCTAAATACAACTCCAAGTGAATAAAGCTAATCCCAGAATAGATATGCATGAGATGAGACAGCGAGTTAACTTGAAAAGGTAACACCAAGTTTAACTCATGTGTGTAATGTCTATCCTGAGAGGTGGGAACTGAAGTCTACTGGCCGTGATCTCGAGCAACCAATCCCTCAACGAGATTGTTAACTGCATCACTATCTGGAGCTATGAGACTCTGTCGAAGAATGCTATGTCGGTGCAGCATATCCTCACCAGCTGTGATCTGAGATTGAAGTTCACCTCTACTCCTTGTTGCCTCGTCAAACAATGCTGACATGATTGTAAGCTGAGTAACCTTACAGCCAATAGTCTCCCCATTGAAAATGGTATGAATGAGTGCCTGAAGCTCTGACTGAACATCGGTAAGCTCAACGTAGGCACGACCCTCGATCTGATATCGGCACGGTAAGTGAGATACTAGAGTCCTCACAAACCGGAGTGCACTAGTGACGTGCTCTCTACTCTCAGCCAACTCTGATGCTAAAGTCTCTTCTATCTTTGCTCTGAAAACCAATTGTGTTTTCCAAGAGTAGATAGCTTCTCGTCTCTGCATGTGACTGGTATCGCCACATTCAGGTGAGCAATCATAATCATCCCGGGGTTTATTAATCGCCATATCTGCTCCTCATCCTAAAGAGCGAAATGAGCTCTGTGCATTGTCATGGCCCGATATAACTCTGTGAGCATAGCACGACCTCTAGCGAACTCCTCCTCCCATTCATCCAAACGCTTGCCATATGCAACTAAGTGATTAAGTTGACTTGCTCTGTTGGAGGCTCAAGCATCGGCGGGAGTGTATTAATGGCATCTGGTCTATGCACAAGGCTAGAAATGTACTGACGAAGCTGTCTGATTTCAGCCTTGAGGGCTGCCTTATCTTCTCTGTCCTTCAGTATCCTATCCCTGGCACTGTCTGTAGCAACTTGTAGGAGATCAACCTGGGTTTGGCGTGTGCTACGACCAAGGTTGACTATGATAACCTCAAAATCCTGAGATTCCAACTCAGCCAAGCTCTTCCCCTGTGGAGGTACAGCAATCTCGACGACAATCTCCATGTCAGTGTTCCTCTCTACGTGGACCATGTTCTTGACCCTCTTGTCTGGCGCATCCTGGTAAATCTCATCAAAATCGGAATGATTAAGAACATAGGATGGCTGCCTCCTCTTCCTTCCTAGCTGAGCTTCGATCCAAGATTGGTCTCGGCTAATGCTACTAGAAGGGTTTGTACTAGCAACAGGAGGTTGCGAGAAGTGAACGTGTAGAAGACCCATTGCGAGGTGGAGAGTCTAAGATCCAATTCAATGAGAATTGGGGTTGGTGACGGCTCTGGAACTGGTGTAGGAACTTGAGGCTGAACCTCAGGCACTGGCGGACTCTGAACTGACCTCTGAACTGGCTTTGTGACCGGCTGTCTGTCAGGCTCCGTGTGTGTAAATGGCAAGCGCCTTGCCTTTTGAATTGTTTGGCGCTTGACCTTTCTTGGGAGGATTACTCCTCTTCTTTTGTTTAGGTTTTGGCGAGGAAGGTAGCGAAGGATTCACCACTCTTTGGCTCAGCTCTAGGAACAATTATCCTCCTTGTCTTCTTCTTTGCGAGGTAAAACATATTCGAATATCTCTTGACCTCTCCTTGGTACATTTGCATATTCCTTGGTACCAATCAAGCTGGCAAGCGGTTATTATCAACCTGCTCTCTGAAAAACTGAGGAAGAACCTCTCCCTCATCATCTGATAAACCTCCCACATCTTCTGACAAGAAAACAGAAATCTGTGAGAGAGAGAAGCGTCCATAACTACGTCTGCGAACCTCGAAGTCATCTACGCAATTTTCCCAGTAATCCTCCATAGAAGGCTCGTGATATGTACCTCCAACAAGGCGAGTTGTATAATGACCTAAAAGATCATAGGCACGTGCTTCAACAAGATACTTAAGATGATATCTCTCAAGCTCTTGTCCTGCAATTTTAGCATCAATTGCCGACTTGCACCAATACATTCCAAACTGAAAAGGGAAGTTGATAGATAGTCTGTGCCTATGGCGTAGAAGACGATGAACATCATGCATCTGTCTCAGGAACTCCTGAAAGATTGTCTTATCCGAAGGATAACATGGACATAGCTGGATTCCACTGTAAACCGTATACTCGGATGTAGGTGTATGTTGGGATTGAATAAACCAATCTACCCATCCATCCATAGCTGCCCTAGCACTGCCGAGATGACAGCTCCCATCCAAATTCTCACTGTGTAAGTCAAGAAAGCTCATGAACACGCTTGAAATGGCGTTCAACTTGTGAACTCAAGCTGGTCATAATACTGATAGGTTTCTGAACACTGAGGATGCCCACGTGTTAGTCCTCGGAACGGCATAAGCGATCAAGTACACGAGATATGAACATGTGAAACTCATGGGCAACTAAAACGGTGATACTTTGTGGAGAATGTCGGCGATGAAGGATGCCCAGTCATAATGCTCCTGCCCAGAAATGATGCGACCAATAATGTAATACATCCAAGGCTGGAAAACATTTGCATGTGACACGAGACACGATTGAGTGTGATTAGAAGCGTACTCATCCTTGTATTCACCACGACCCACATTGTTTGGCAATCGATTTCTTTGCTTGTTTTTAACCATCTTTACGCCATCTTCTTGACACTTGTCCACATCAGCATCAAATGCCTGCTAACACTGCTCCATAGAAATAACTAAACTGTTAGGATGTTGAGGAATGCCAAAACTCCTTTCAATGTCCAAAGGTTTGAGACTGCAAATGACTCGTCCGTCAACTGACACTATCTCACGAGTAGTAGAATTGTAATGCTTAATACAAGACATCACAAATTCAACACAATGAACGGAGATAGGTATGGAAGCGGCCTCTAATAAGCCAGACTGCTCAATATTTTGAATGATTGAACTTCTGATCTTGACAGGATCTAAAACTGCTTCTGGCAACACTTTGTGAAGATCTGTCTCAACCAACCTGAGGAAGTCATGAGTAAGGACTGTTTTGGTCCTGTATTCGAGCTGAGTGAACTGCATTTTGGAAAACTCGCCTGTTGACTGTGAACTTGACTATGTTCTAACAAGATTTCTGGAAAGCTAAAAATAGCCTGCGAGAGTTAAAAATAGCCTTTCGAAGAATTATTTTCAGCGAAAAATCCAAGATATGGGTTTTGTCCAGAAAAGGATTCTAAGACAACCCAGAACGTCAGTTTTGCGAAAATTCAACTTCTACTTGATCGTACAAAGACTTTTTTTCACTTGAGAAAATTAGTAACTCAAGAATGAATGTTCCGAAGTTAAAAATTCGTGAAAAATCAAACGCACAATTTCAACTCGAGGAAATTATATGAGAATGATCTAGATACTAAGACTTGTAGAATTCGCCAATTTCAGGAACATGCAAATTGTATTTTGAGAGAAATCTGAGTTTGAAGGATGAAAAAGACGTTTTTATGATGCTTCTTCTTCTGTGAAAATTGCCTTAGATTTCTTCAAATTGCTGACAATTGTGAACTTTATCCTGCAAAAAGATATGTTAGGTAAAATCGCCTCTGGAAATTGATGAAGATTTTGCTTTTGATCTGGAAGAATTCGCCTTTGTTTGAAAACCACGAATTTTCCTCTTGAAATTTGCGCCTTTGTTCTGGAGAAATTCGAATTTCCTTTGAAGAAATACGAATTTATCTTGAATTTGAGAATTCGCCTTTGACCTCTAAAGGATTGCGAATTGATATTGATTCTTGAATTGCTTTGAAGATGCGCGCCCCTATCTCTTCTTGAAGAAATACGAATTGCTTTGAATTTGCTTTGAAATTTGATAAAACTCAATTTCCCTTTGAAGATATGAATTTGCTTTTGAAAAACACAAATTTCTCTTAAGATTGGATTTGCTCTTAATGAAATCGAATTTCCTTTGAAAGCTCTGTGAATAATAATGAAGGCGCCATACTTTAAATAAGAAGAAATTCGCACCAATTGGTAACTGCAAGAATTCAAAACCCTAATGAAAATAGAAAACCTCTGATTGGTTGCCTTTCAGTTGAACTGCCACTGACTGGAAGTTTGAACTTAAATAAATAATAAAATATTTATTATCATGCAATGGCGCCAAAAATAGAAAATCGCCATTTTTAATGCTAAAATTGCAAAATAAATATTAAATATTTTGAACTTCAGTTGACAATCCGGAATGAAGCTTTGAGATTCATCGTTAGACTTCAACGATTCCGAAAAGTCATCTCTTGAGCTCATAGGCGTCCATTTGCTCAAGATACTTCACTTTTTATTAACTTCCTATTTAATAGCTGACGACAAAGTCACGAATTGCCATCTTTGACACTGAATTCTGAGTGACCGGATGAGGCTGAGATTGAGCTGGAGAATTCAACGGAAAGCCTACTGAACAAGGAAGAAATGTCTGCTGGGAGACACTACTGCAAAATCCATCGTTTAACCCCTTGAAAAATTAGGCGCCCCTGATTAAATTGCTTTTACGGGTTCCAGACTTAACCATTTTCCTAAACTGCCATCTGACACTTCAAACGACTGCTGACGGTGAACGGTAAACGCTGCTGACAAGAAACGAAGCTCACTGCGTGCCTGGAGATATTCTGCATCCAACGGATATACGTACGACATCTGAAAAGTTCATTAAGGGCCTCAAAAGTAAAAGCGCCCCTGTCTCTTAGTTGCACTGATGTCATTTTGACGAAAGTTGAACTTTCATCCAAGTACCCTACTTCGACCTCTGATATCTAGAGCTGGGATGACTCGATTCGAGCACTATCTGTTTTAACGGACAGCCAGACGGGCCCACAAGAGAAGTCTTTAGAGATGACGAAGCAAGAAAATTGCTTCTAAGACCTCAAAAACTCCAGTGCGTATTTTATTTAAAATTACCGCTCCAGACTTGGCCATTTTCCGGATATCCTCACTCTTCAGCATCTCGCCAAAGACCTCGCACGTACGAGCGTTTGCCAAATCCCGAAGGCTGACGGCTAGGCTCATTGGATAGATAAAATGATTACGCTCAATAGCCGTGAAGACTTCGAATGCGAACGACCTCATCTGACAGGCCAAAAGGCTAGGCGCCTCTGGACTGTAGAAATACACTGCAAATTGTATGTTGGTCCGCCCGTGAAATTACGTGCTTGGTAGAACCTCCGCCACGATCACCTGAAATGTCGGATCGACAAGCAGGATGATGCATTGCGGAGCTGGGCTAGAGTAGTACTGATGTCAGGAAGAATTCGTTTGCAAATTTTGGCATCTTGAGGCTCATTTAAACCAGCGCCCCTGAGCTGTACTTGCACTGGGAATCAACGAAGAAGCTCAGAAACGTGAAAACTCCATCATAAGCCCATCTTCAGACGACTGCTGCCGAAATTCTGGGAATCGGATGACTATATTTGATAGCTCGTTGGATAAGCAGACTAGTCGAGAACGGATTGACTGTATTTGCCATCAGAAATACCAGAATTTACCCCCTCTTTAAGATGGGCGCCCTCAGGCTAGAGTTGCGCTTTTGCCTGAAAAGAGCAAATTTTCCATATTTGGAACTTTGGGAATTTCAACTTTTGACGCTGTTTTCCGGAGTTACGGGTCTCGGAAAGCTTCGCTGGATAGCTCATCGGATAGCCAGACCAATTCTAAAGAGATTGACTGGATGCTTGAACACTTTCAGCAAGATCTTGACCTTCAAAAAGCTGGGCGCCCCTGGGCTATAGTTGCGCTTTTCTGCTTTTCCTCTAAGAAATCTTCATAATTTAACCACTGAAAACTCTGTCTCGTTCACTGAAATGACCGTGTAACGTGAAATACTGTCGTGGGATGTTCCTCTATCATGAAAAGCTCCATTCTGAGTCTTTGCTTTAGGCTCTGATCAATAAAACTGACTTTGACTGACAAAATATTGACAAAAACTCCATGCTTGATATTGCCCAAAAACTGTGTTTTACAACATTTAACAAGGTTTAGACTATTTTATGCAAAATGCCTTGATGAAGCAAAAAAATTGGTTTGGGTACAACAAGTCGTGCATCTCAAAGGATTTTGATGTTGAAGCACTGCTCTTATCATTTTTGGATGTCATGGAAGAAGGAATGCTAGGAGAATTTCTGCTAGTGCGTAGCGTATCTCATTGTATGGATTTGATTATAGTTCCAATTTACCAAACAGGGTGCTGTGTAGAATGAGACTCGACATGAGTGCAAAACCAATTAGACAAGTGGAAGAGTTATTGGAATGAAGTCTCATTCAAGAAAATGTGAGCCTTTCCATAGTGCTTGTAGTACTTGTGTTGAAGAAGGGTGGATAATAGCAGATGTGCACTCACTCATTTGATCAATAAAGTCACCATCAAGTATAGGTTTTCATTGCTAGACATGGATGACTTGATGGATTACTTGAGTAGAGCACAATACTTTTTGAAGATTGATCTCAAGACTAGATATCATCAGATCAAAATCTAAGAAGGAGACGAGTGGAAGATTGCATTTAGAAGAAAGAAAGGCTTGCATGAATGGTTGTTAATGTTGTTTAGGTTGACCAACGTGCCAAGTACGTTCATGACATTGATGAACAAAATTTTCAAGCCATTTTGTGGCAAATTTGTGGTATATTTGGGTGATATTTTGGCCTTTAGGAAGACAAGGGAGGAGCATCTTGTGCATCTACAACAATTTTTTGGATGCTTAAGTAGTGAAAAGTTGTGCATAAACTTGATGTGCAGTTTCGTTAAGAAGATACTGACACGGGATTCATAATATCTTAAGTCAGATTATGAATGCACTTGGAGAAAGTTTGTGTGATTTTTAAGTGGCTAGAAACAAAGAGTGCAATGAAAGTTTGAAGTTTCCACAAGTTGTCAAGCTTCTATGGGAAGTTCATCAAGAAATTCAATGACATATGTGCAACTTTGAGGCACTGCATGTGCAAAGGAGGATTTGAGTGGATAGTTGTCGCCAAGAGTTTTGAACTCTTGAAGAAAAGGGTAAAAGAGAAGCCAATGCTTGCACTCATATATTTTTCAAAATTATTTTAGGTTGATTGTGATACTAGTAGGAAACCAATTGGCATAGTCATGAACTAAGGGGGTAGGTCAATTGTGTTTTCTGGTGAAAAATTGAACGAGGCTAGGATAAAATGCTTTTCTATGACCAAGAATCTACACCATTGTTCAAGCTTTGCACAAGTGGAGACTACTTGCTACGGTGGAGTTTTTGTTGTACATTGACCATTAAGTGCTGAAGTTTATTAATAGTCAATTAAAGCTGAACCAGAGACACATAAGCTAGGTAGAACACCAATAGGGTTACTCTTTTGTGGTGAAGCATAGAGCTGGCACAATCAACAAAGTTGTAGATGCCTTGAGCAAGTGGCAGACATTATTGTTCATGATGATTGTAGAAATAGTGGGCATGGAGGGAATGAAGGATTTGTATGGTGCAAATCTGGATTTTGTAGATGCATGGAGTGCATGCATACAGCCTTAAGCCTTGAGCTAGAGACAATGACCCATATGAATCTTTCTTGTGTAGGAAGGATACTTGTTCAAGAAACAATAGTTGTGTATTCTGTGCATTTCAATGGGAGAGAATCTCATTTGAGCATTACACAGTGGTGGACTTGGAGGAAACTTTTATGTAGAGAAAACAAAGGTGATGTTAGATGAGAGGTATCACTAGCAAAGTTTGAGTAAATATGTGCGTAGATTTGTGGAAAGATGTCAAATCTACCAAACAACAAAAGGGGTGGCGTAGAACACTGAGTTGTATAAGCCACTGCACATACTAGATAGATCTTTGGAGGAACTGTCTATAGATTGTCATTGGATTGCTGTGCATGCCAAAGGCTAATGATTATATTTTCATAGTGGTGGATTGGTTTTCAAAAGTGGTGCACTTCATTCCTCGTCAAAAGTCAGATGATGTGTCTAGGATAGCAAATTTTTTCGTCAAGGAGATAATCTAGTTGCATGGGTTGCTGCATAATATTACATCAGATTGCAACATGAAGTTGGCCATTTTTGGTGAACCATGTGGAAGAAATTGGGTACACAGTTCAATTATAGCTTTGCTTATTATTTGCAGACAGATGGACAAACAGAGGTTGTCAATCTGCTCAGATGTCTGGGAGGAGAAAAGCCTGTACAGTGAGGCCATTTTTTTTTGCCAAGAAAGTAAACTGTTGCAAGGAAGATGAATAGTTGCCTGGTAGTTGGACTATTTTCTTTTTGGGGAGCCAAATGGTTGAAGGAGACATGAGGACCAAATCTATATAAAACCATAGATCCAATGACTCAGGGCTGGCCATTCTGGGAGTTAGTGGATCATTGGTTGACCATTGTAGGATTCACATTGCAGATAGTCTTTGTAATTGCATTGTAGTCTCTTGAGAGTTAGTAGACAAGTTCTGTAATAATATATATTTGTATTAAACTCATGGTGTTAATTCTCTTAATTTTTTGTGCCTTTCATTGTGTATTCTGCACATGTGATAACCAGTTGTTCATTTGACGGAAGGTGGAGTGCTCCACGGGTTGCAAGAAAAGCAAAACAAGCAGAGAAAACATTATTATCAGAGGATAAATTCCAGTGAGCATATTTCAGAAAAAAAAATACAGAGTTAACATCATCTAAACAGCAGATCAGTCATGTTGATCCTTTTGCAGCCCTAGCTGGATCAACACAGCCAAACTGACAATACACATGCAAGTTGCAACGGAATAACCTCAGAACATAACCCAGTTCAAAGGTAAAGACAGACTGACAGAGAAAGCCAATGATGCAAACTGACTAACTTGCACAATGACTACCTCAAAGGTCACAACTTGATGTAAGAATAATAATGGAGCCCAAGCATCTAGATGATCCAAAAGTCAGATGATGTGTCTAGGATAGCAAATTTGTTCGTCAAGGAAATAATCTAGTTGGATGGGTTGTTGCATAATATTACATCAGATTGCAACATGAAGTTGGCCATTTTTGGTGAACCATGTGGAAGAAATTGGATACACAGTTCAATTATAGCTCTGCTTATTATTTGCAGACAGATGGACAAACAGAGGTTGTCAATCTGCTCAGATGTCTGGTAGGAGAAAGCCTGTACAGTGAGACCATTTTCTTTTGCCAAGAAAGTAAACTGTTGCAAGGAAGATGAATAGTTGCCTGGTAGTTGGACTATTTTCTTTTTGGGAGAGCCAAATGGTTGAAGGAGACATGAGGACCAAATCTATATAAAACCATAGATCCAATGACTCGGGGCTGGCCATTCTGGGAGTTAGTAGATCATTGGTTGACTATTGTAGGATTCACATTGCAGAGAGTCTTTGTAATTGCATTGTAGTCTCTTGAGAGTTAGTAGACAAGTTCTGTAATAATATATATTTGTATTAAACTCATGGTGTTAATTCTCTTAAACATTTTTTGTGCCTTTCATTGTGTATTCTGCACATGCGATAACCAGTTGTTCATTTGATGGAAGGTGGAGTGCTCCACGGGTTGCAAGAAAAGCAAAAAAAGCAGAGAAAACATTATTATCAGAAGATAAATTCTAGTGAGCATATTTCAGAAAAAAAATACAGAAACATCATCTAAACAGCAGATCAGTCATGTTGATCCTTTTGCAGCCCTAGCTGGATCTGATTTGGAAGACATGGAGGAAATTCAAGACAGCCAAACTGACAATACACATGCAAGTTGCAATGGAAGAACCTCAGAACATAACCCAGTTCAAAGGGAAAGACAGACTGATAGAGAAAGCCAATGATACAAACTGACTAACTTCCACAATGACTACCACAAAGGTCACACCTTGATGTAAGAATAACAAGTGAGCCCAAGCATCTAGATGATCCAATAGATGCTATGTTGTATAAAGAAAAGGAAATTTTCCATGAACCCCACGGAATGTAATGTCCCCTTTCAGGTTTATCTTAAAGTTCTGTCTTTAGCCTTCCTCTAAGTTGCTTCTTCAACGGATTACGGGTATTATAATGAAATGATTTATCTCCTTAACCAAATCTGCATTCTATTCTTCTTCTCAAAACTTCATATATTCTTATTCACCAATCTGCTCTTAATCCTCTTATAAATCTGCGATAAATCTGATCACAAATCTGCTATAAATTTTGTCTTTAAGTTCTCATTTAATCTTCCCACAATTTCTTCATAAATATCTGCAAATAAACTCTCAAGTTCTTCTCCTCATATGCTG
The DNA here is from genome assembly GCA_007258455.2 of Sequoia sempervirens. Taxonomy (NCBI): domain Eukaryota; kingdom Viridiplantae; phylum Streptophyta; class Pinopsida; order Cupressales; family Cupressaceae; genus Sequoia; species Sequoia sempervirens. Next base: position 65,166 of record VDFB02360476.1, read on the forward strand.
TTGTACATGTGATATGTTTCTTTATCTTACCCACACCCTTTCACGTACAAGTCTGTATCTTACAATCTTTTCATACAAATCTGCATAAGATATTCTTCTTAATTCTTCATATCATCTTCTTGTGATCTCAAAATCAATGCTGTTCCAGATTACTCCTTAAGAGCATGCAATCCCTGATTATGAGAATGATTGATATAATAACATTATGCCTTAATGGGATAGCTGTTTCTGCATTCAACCTTTTTATCCAGGCGATTGACGGGGTGTTGTTCTTGAATATCATTGATTCCTTATGCAACCCGAATTAGAGGGTCAAATACTCGTTAGAAGCCATGTCGGTCTGCTATGGCAGATGATACCTATGTCTGCCAAAATCTTCCCTTTTATTATCCCCGATATGGCTAAAAGACGTGGTCTTTTAGGGATGTCTCTTTTAAAGTTAATCGCTGTTCTTTTGAAATGAATGATAATCGTTGTCTTAACTAAACTAAATTATATGGGCATCGATCCTTAATAAATGAATCACTGTATATTATAATAGCTTCCTTCTTTGTACGGCAGACTCCAACCAATTATTAAACAATGAATTTTTTCTTGTAATGCTGGAGACTCCATTCTAATACTTGTGTTTGCCTTTTTCTATCCCTTGAATAATAATTGCTGTCCTCCTTTATTCTTAATCGCTGCCAACAACATGGGTCGTGGCTTAAGGTAATTGCTGTCTTGTTTGTATGGTTTATAGTATACTTAGTTAATATTATATTATAGTAATAATATCAGATTTTATATTTGTATTTATTTATTATGGATAATAATAATTTCTAAATTGCTAGTATTTATAATAATTATTATTTGACAGCCATAATTATAATGTTATTTTATGTTTTGTGTTTTATATTAATTTTATATATTTTTAATATCTATTATATCATAATGATTATAATATTTAATATTTATATTTTAATATTATAATGCTATATATAGATATTATAATTATAATATTATCTTTGATAATTATAATTATAATGGTATTGAATGGTTAATAATATCAATATGTGTCCTGTTATTTTAGTGCTACGATTTCGGGGACATGATATGGAAACTGTATTTGAATCCAACACAAACAAAGTTATGGGCAAGAAATAACATATATTGAAGGTCATAAATCAAACGACTATGCAGATTAGAGTGCTGGGACTGTTGACACCATTCAGTTAGGATAATGTGGAATCTGGATTATCTCATGAAATATGAGATAAGAATGATGTTTCAGTGGGACCTTGAAAACTTTGTATATCAATCTCATCAAACATTGCCATGGAGAATAATAACCATTTTTTTGCTCATGAATTGAAAGAGCAACAGAATAACAGAAAAACATTCCTCCTAATGGGAATAGTCTAATAGCAATTTTAGAACAACTCCAAGATAATAAAATTCAATAACCCCTACAATCTGATCGTGATGGGGAATTTCAATATCATAAAGACTCCTGAAGAATAAAAAAAATGATTGAGGATTTAAGTGAAGGAGGGTGATGCTCACAAAGTAGTGGAAAATACCTCCCTGCTAGAAATGGAGTTTGATGAAGGATCCTAACTGGAGTAACAAAAGAAAAGGGAGAAGCTATATAGCTGAGAAGCTTCACAAAATAATAATTTTAGATGAATGGTTGATTTCACAAAGACATGTAAGCCCACACGTGTCCGACCACTCTCTGTAACCATTGGCTAATATCCCTTGAAATTTCTAGGAGAAAATGTTCTGCAAGCCTCAATTCCGCTTTTAAAATATGTGGCTTACCCTGATATTCAATGAAAATAGAAGTCTGGTTGAATGAAGTCAATTGAATATAGAGACAAACCGTAATCAAATTTATGGGTAAGGTAGATCTTCTCAAATTTAAACTCAAACAGTAGCACAGAAATTAATTTGGAAATACCCTCACTCAGGCTGCAATTATCAGCAAGGAACTAGATACAGTTCCGACTTAGATTAGAGATTTTGGCTTGACCAGTGTAAAAACCCAGAAAGGAACAAACTTCTTTTGGGAAAGTAGTCTGGTTGAATGAAGTCAATTGAATATAGAGTCAAACCGTAATCAAATTTATGGGTAAGCTAGATCTTCTCAAATTTAAACTCAAACAGTAACACAGAAATTAATTTGGAAATACCCTCACTCAGGCTGCAATTATCAGCAAGGAACTAGATACAGTTCCGACTTAGATTAGAGATTTTGGCTTGACCAGTGTAAAAACCCAGAAAGGAACAAACTTCTTTTGGGAAAGTAGTCGGAATGGTATCCTACCCTTGACACTAGAATTTTTTTGAGACCTTATAGCATACTCTGCAAACTCAGGGCTATAACAAACTTTCTGGTTGTTTGCATACTAGCAATACTAAGAGCGTTTAGAATTTGGTTTTGTTGCATATAGGAAATCAGATTCCTGAGCTGGTGAAGTATCTTCTTGCACCTGTTGCCTTTGTATCGATAATTCGGTCCAACAACGGGGGACAAAATGATATTACATAATACTTGATCAGGTCGGCATACAGTAGCTTCTTACTTACGTTACTCTATGTCAGTTAAACTTCACTCTTAATAAAAAATTGGATTCAAGTATGGAACAACCAGACATGGTCTAAGATCCAAGCTCTTGAATGGTTTGTCTTATATGGTAAGATTCGTACAACTGAAATTTACAGAAGCGAGGATGGAGTGGTCCTTTGATTTGTCCTAATTGTAATCAGGATGCAGATTTCATTCCCCATCTGTTCCTCTTCTTTCCTCTAGCTGAGGTTATTTGGAAGATTGCCTATCTCTTTTAACAGTTCTAAGCCACAAATTCCTCAATTTCTTAAGTCCTCTCAAATTGAAGAAGTAGAACTTTGATATACAAATTATCAAATGGATGCATAATATTATGTACCTACCAGATATATATTTAAGACAATGTAAAATCTTACATATTGAATATAAAATAAAAGATAAAATATCAAATTGATAAAAAAATATGTAGTGATAGGGTATGCATATGACTAAAGGGAATGATGATAAGTTGCAACCCTGTGAAAGGATAGGTTAAGTTTCTAAATAGCAACTGTTGCTAATGAACTACACTTCATAGTTATATAACATGCCTTCTCATGTTGGAAAGGCATCAATGTAGTAGTCACCCTACCTTTTTTTTTTCACTTCCCTTCCAATATTCAGTTAATAGACATTCCATCCAGTAATTTGCGTGGTTGACAGAAATAATGTTTCATTTGTTATTTTCTGAGTTGTTTGGTTTGAGGAGTTTATATACTCATTTTTAAAAACAAATATCCATGCTCAAACTTAATAATCATAGCAAGTAAAGTTCAGGTGCAAACTGTAACAACAAAAGTAATGGAAACTTGGTGTAATAAGGTTGCTGATATGACAGCAGGATACATAAATTAGGATATGCAAGATTTCTGACCTTTTTACATAGATAATCAATGGAGTTTGACAGTAATATGAGCTTCCAGCATTTGCCAGCATTGATGACTATTTTTTACCAATTGTACAAACCTTCCATCCTCTCCAATACTCATGCCATGGGTCTGCAATGTTTCAGGTATTTATAATGGCTGTCTGAGACCTGCGCCAACCCACAAATGGTGTACCCAGCCTTCACATGTGCTCCCATACACCAACAGCAGCCTTATATTCTCATGCCCAGCTATAGGTGATGGACGGCTATCAATATGAAGGGACCGGCAGTCTCTAAACCCTTCAACCTTCAAAATGAGCCTCATGTCTATCCTAGAAGAGCTTCAACCCTTCAACAAGGTCACCTCTACTGCCCAGCAAGGAGTTTAGCCACTTATCCAATCGCTGCAACCTGCTCAAGGTAGTCCAACATTTAATTATCTCTAACGCCTCATATCTGGCTCATCAATGGCGGCTACCATTCATCTCCAACATTCTGAAGCATTTATATTCTGGTCAACCAGCATTGGAGGAGAACACCACGTCCACCATAAACCCACGATATGCAGTCCAAACTCATCAACTATTCCAAACATGAATCGAGCCTCCCTATTTCACTTGATGTAATAGTGGCCAACCATAAACAACTAATTTTCAAAGCATGGTGTCCTTATTCCCTAGCAATGTTTTCAATATTTCCAAACTCCAAAATAGTTTGTCTTCCAGCAACCCTTTGCAAAAACTCTATCAATTTTGTCTTAACTACAAGACTTCACAAAATTGCAAATCTTCAATCATATGTAATGTCCCCATTTTTGGGTTCTCTTGCATTGCAGTTGGCACCAACCTTCTAGGTGTGTGTCAGCCTTATCAGAGGAGTTATTTGATTTTACTAGTGAGCTCAGATGGTCTAGAGGACCTGTATGAGACTTTTCAAAGTTATTTCCGGCTTCTAGTGTGTTCTCCAAGATTCTTGGAGATGCGTCTATTTATAGTAAGTCACCCTATTGAGCTTGATTCTCAATATTCATCGCCAGTATCGCTCTTGTGCAGTAGTTTTGGATCTCGATGCTTTTCGACAGTTTCCACAATTGGGGTGTGCATTAATGGCTTTATTTTAATTATATTACTAAGGTTGATTAATATTATTTAAATTATTTAAAAAACACCTTAGTGTTATAACTTGTTGGAACCAGGATGAAAAGATTTAATTGTTGGGACATTGATAAAGTGGCTTTATGTGTTGGGAATAATTAAATAATGAAATAAATCACTTTTCGGAATATATGGCTTGTTTAATTAATAAAGTGATTATATATTGAGTTTTCCGAAAAGTTCTCGGGAAACTTATAAAAGGAGATATGGAGAGCTCTTTGGATTATGTGGTTTATTCTATTTTCGTTGATTAAAACTCTTATGGCTTTGGGAGATCGAACTTGGTTCATATCAACCTTTTGGAGGACAAAAACCCTCTTGGAGAAGATCAGTTTCGATGGTGAGACTATCCACCTTGGCTGGTATAGGTGGAGTCATTCAAATTTGCAGTTGGGTTCATCATCTAGAGATTTTCGAAATTTGCCGAGTCCCAAGGCAAATTTCAAAGATATATTTTGATATTTTGAGTCATCTGCAAAAGAAGAAACAAGGTGATATATTTATTAGTTAGCTGTAGTTAACACAACTTATTTTGTTCATAGTTAATGGTACATGGTTGGACCATATTTCTATGGGAGCTGTACCTTTTTGTAAGTGAACAAGTAGCATAATGAAGTGCCATAATCAACGAATACTATATTATTTTTTTGTTAGCAGCTACGGGCAAGGAAAAATCAATGCCATACCTTTCACATTAAAGGCACCGTAGAGTTTGAAATTTCAAAGGAGAGTTGATAAAGCTTTTTTAAAGCTTGCGCACCCAAGGAAAAGGAATATTGAGGGTGTAATGTCCCCATTTTTAGCACTGCACTTCTCAGTGATTGATGGCCTATTCCCGGAGTGCTGTCGGCTAGTCAGAGGCAGAATTAGGGTTTCCGACTGTTTGGTGGGTTCTCTTGAAGATTCAGGGTTCTGCTTGTTGGAGTTTGGGATTTTGGATTGCGGATTCTTTCTGGGTTTTCAGAGAGCTTCGCAATGGTGGCACATGCATTGCATTCTAAGCAACTTCTTGAATTTACTATTCTTAGTAAATTCTATATTTAGTAGTGGTCCAGTCAGCACCAGCTCAGTCAACTTTCCTTCAATTGCAGTTCATTGGGTGATCATGATTTTTGGCTTAAAAGGTTCATTTTGGAGAAATAAGTTATTTAAAGTCAATAATGTTTTATTTTATAAAATAACCCCTTGTCCTAGCAATATGACTTTAAGTCATTTTAAAGAAGGGGACTTTGAGGGTTATTCTCTCATGAGGAACATATTGCGACTTTTCCTAAAGTTAATTGCTCAAGTGGAATTGGACGCCAACCTTGAGAGATGTTATATTATTTTAAAAGTGTTTTTTATCTCTAGAGGAATGGGACGCCATTTAGAGGGAGCAGATAAAACAAAGTCAGAAAACCTAAAAGTGTCTTGTGGTGGGACGCACTTCTTAGGGTTTTCAAGAGATCTTCTCAAAGGTCTTTATAAGGAGGCTACTTCTATTCTTTTGGATTATCTTTTGTCTACAAGAATGTTATGCTGCCGGATTGGCTTTGGGATTGCTTCGAGGAATGTAAGCCTCCTAGCTTGGCTCTACTTCTTGCTTGGAAAACAGCAACTAGTTGAGAGGTTTGAGTGTTATTGATTGTCTTTTCAGTTATAGTTGGTTTCCTATCCTTTGTAGTTGAGTTATATCATTTTCTATCAATTCCAGAGTTGCTGGTCATGACTGCTGAATGTATGTTTCTGTTCACAAGTCTCAAATCTTAAACATTCTTGTTCTGGGTATTGTCTCATTGTGTTTCCCTGTTGGAGGCAACCCTTCATGAATATTTGCAGATTTTAATATGAAGTATATGATTTTATAAAGCAAATTCGTCATTCCTTGAAGGCCGCACTTTCTGGAGTGCCTTGGGACTCGTGCCAGTAATTAATAGCTACTTTTAGCTGCCATTTCTTATTACTAAACTAGGCGCCATCCTATTGTAGGGCTATTGCATCAAACTTGAAGTCTTTTGGGTCAGTTTAGAGTGATATACGAGCAATTTAGTGGGTTACAGGCATGCTGGTTTTACATTTAAAAGTGCAGATCTGTATAGATCAGAATCTTAAATCTGGTTCTTGAGTGAAGAAATCAGTCTTGGTATTTCCATTAAGCAAGGAGAAACCTCTTATTAGATGCTCGTTGAATTATTCTAACTCTATGCTCTTGGCAGGCGAATTCTTTTCACATTGTAAGCTGAACAGTAGTACTGTCAACATCTTTCTCTAATTCTTGCTTATCATGTTGTGTAATGATTACTTTACTTTCTGAAGCTGCATTGTATTTTTCTATATCTCCGTCATATGGTAGCTCCCATTCCGTCTCGGGTTGGAAAGCACATTCTTGACGTCGAGTACTTCAGCGTTCTTGCTTATTTCCCTTAACTGCATTGTAATTCCTTTTATCTCCGCCATATGGTCGCCTCATTACCATACTGGATTGGGTAGCACATACTTGGTGTCGAGTTTGCTTTCAGCACTTGTAGTGGTAGAAGATCCTCTGACCATATGATCGTCCTTCGCGGACACATTCTTGGTTAGAGTTACCTTCAGTTGCATTTTGTTTAAGGCACTGACGATCCTCTTGCCATATGACAACCTCTCTCTTGTTGAGATTGAGTGCGCATTCTTGGCAATGAGTTATTTGTAACTGCTGGTTTGAATTATCTAATCCTAACGGGTGCTCTCTGCATTGTTGAGTACTTGGTAAAAATTGAAAAAAATTGGCTCGGTATATTTCAGTGGTATCAGAGCCAAGATCCTGCCATCCTGTGCCCAACAAAGTTCACTTGACAGATGAGTGACAGAGATACCAGACACTACGTACAGAGAGAGATGACTACAAAGAAGTCTCTACTTGAGATTATGCATGAATTGTTTACGCTAATGAAGGATCCTGACATAAGGTGGGGAATCATAAAGATTTATGCTAGGTCTGAAAGCCGGGATAGCAAGGTGCACATGTCACCTCATATTGATCGTGAGCTTGATGAAGAAACTCTGACAGTTGAGAAGTGTGTGGAAGAACCCCAAAATACTCGCTTAGACTTGCATGTGATAGGAAGTGATGAAGAACAGTTCAGTGAAAAGAACATAACAACAGTCTTGAGTTCTAATGAAAATACATCCAATGAAGGTCTTGAGGCTAAAGGCCTCACAAAAAATGTAGGTATGACGGTTGTGTGGGATGAGTTCGTTGAAGAAGAACAAGATGAAGAAAACACTAGTGGTGTCCTTGAACCAGCTTTTGATCATTAACATAATGATATTATTGGTAAAGATTTCGTAGTGTTTATGCCTCCATTTGTTGAAGATGTGGTGATGGATAATTCTTTTTATGTTGCTGGCCAAAAAGCTCATGAGTTTACACAAGATAAATTTATGTCAAGAGACCAAGAAGACTTCTTGGGTAAGTATGAAGATGCTAATGAAAAAATCAGCAACACATCTACTTATGATAATTCCAATGGAGAAAAGAATGGAAAAATATTCAAAGCAATCAGCTTTGATGACTTTAATTTTCAGTACAATGATAGTGAGATGGGAGGTATTGGGCTTGATCATCAAACTAAGCTCTTGGAGGAAGCTACTAGTGAAGATTTCAACTTAAGTGATTTGGGAGTTGACTTATTCAAAGAGTCATCTCTTCGTGAAGAGCATGATAAGTTTTTTCTGGTTGATCTACCTAATCAACCCACTAGCATTTGGGATCCGGGTGTGTTGGCACCAAGGAATGAAAGAGAACCGTTGTGGGATGAATTTCCCTTTGACCCTGATGAAGACCAAAGTTTCGTTGGCATTGCAAGATATGAGGAGGGCACAGAAGGAAAGGTTGTCTTTGATGAAGTAGCTTGCTCTGAAAAGTTCCATGGTGATCCCTTCGAATTGGTTGCAACCACCAAGGAGGATGTTTCTTCTAAAACTTTCAGAATGGCATTCGATGATTCTTCGTTCGAGTTAGGGGCTACCATAGCCTTTGACCAAGATGACGGTGAGGTGGATGAAGAGCTAGGAAACCAATTGGCTCTTGAAGATGTAGAGTTTGAAGGTGATACTAAACACAAATATGATTTTCCAATGCATGAAGCTGATTACAAACTTAGGGACGAAGAATTTGTGAAGTATGATGCTCTTTATGACAATGAACATTATCCACTAGTCAATGGTGAAGTACAAGAATGTTGGAACAGCAAGGAGGGCAGTAAAGACAAGGGACAAGGTTCTGATTTTCAGTTGCAGCCCATCAGCAATTCACCATTGTCGCATTCTTATGAGTGGGAAGGACAATTCAAGGTGTTCATTGACAAGGAAGTGCAAGCTCTATCCCTGTTTGACCGCACACATAGCTTGGTTGAAGAGCTTTACTGGAAGGCTCAGCTTGAAGAGAGACGTAGAGGAGTGACCGATGAAGTTACTCTTCCTAGTTTGCAACTTATCAGAGATTCCTTGGAGACCTTGAAGTCCGAGTACGTGCACTCTATTGGAGAACGGGATCATGCCTTTGAAGTTGCAAAGAAGGCCCTTTGTGCTTTTCATGAAAAGGAGAGTACGATTGATGAGCTCACTCTGGAGCTTTAATCAATAAAGGACAAGTTGAAAGAAACTCAGTTGGATCTAACAGAGGTTGAAGACCAGTTTGCAGATTTCAAACTTTTCAAGGAGCAAGAGGATGCACAAAGAGCTGAAGAAATCAATCAAGTGATTGGAGATCTTGATTGTCTTCAAGAGGAGTTTGATCTTGAAAGCATTTCAAGAAAATCAGAAGTTGCACGTGCAGATTTGGATCAGCAAGATGAAAAGAATGACTTCCAAGTTTTTGACAATCCCTTCTTTGAAGTGGGTGTTGAGGAAACTTATGATAATCCTCTTTTTGAGACGGAAGATGAAACGGAGAATGAGACTGAGCATGGTTTCCAGTGCTTGGATGCTTTGATATCTCTCCATAAGGAAGTGCCTCGTCTGTTGATTAGTAATGAATGCATAAGTGGGCTCAAGGGTGAAGATTCCATATGGGAGGTGTTGAAGCGAGGTAATTTCAACATCTATGTCATCAAGATGTTGATGAGACAAGTTGTGGTAGCTGCTGGTAACTTCATTACAGCAACAAGGAGTGATGATTTCAGACCGACTATTCAGGAGGTATGGGAGAAAAGTGGACCAGAACTTGGTGGTTACAATCTTGATAATCCCTCCGTTGGGTGGAATGATGCTTGGGCTCATACTAGTCAGTTTTGGGAGTTGAACCTGAAGTCATTTTATGTTTCATACTCCAACGTGATTGAAGCTTTCATGGTTGAGCTTCAGGGGGACACCAGTTTCGTGAGAATACATCTGGTTCTCACTAGCACTTGGGAATGCCGTGTGATTTCTTGGCATTGTGTTGAAAATATTTTTCTGTTAGGTGTCCATGTTTGGGATTCTCAACATGGGTTAATGGAGCCTATTGCTTGTGGAAAGAAGAAATTTTGGAGGGATAAGGATCAAATTTCCAGATTTGTTGGTGATCTCTTCTTTCCCAACCACTTGATGGTTCTGGTTGTTCATCAACAAATGGATTGGAGAGATTTTTTGAGTTTGGATTGGAGAGATGAACGATCGGTTGCTCTTGGGAGTGACCTTCGGCTAATACAAGGGCAGATTTTGAGACACGTGCTTGCTGGTTGGAGGCATACCAGCCACTTTACTTGTGGAGTTACTCTCGTTTGGAAGAGTTTGTCTTTCACTACTTGCCAAAGTGGTGGTAATTTTCAGTCGGAGATTGCTCTAGTATGTTTTCCTGCCATTTTTGAGGGATTAACTTGCAACTCTATGCTCATCTCATGCACTCACACTTGGGAATTTCTTGGGTGCTGCTGTTTTTTCTCGTGTGAAGTACTAAAATCAGATTGCTCTTCGCTAACTTTAGCCTTGAACAGCATAGACTATTTGTTCCTTCACACCAACTCTATTCTCGAGGTTCATCTTATGGAGGCTTGTGATGTTAACTTTGATAGTTCTCTCTCATTGTTGGTTCAGGACAACAAACTACCACTTGTTTTGATTCATCATTATGAGATTCATGAGGTTGGAACTATGAGAGTTTTCTATAGTCTTCATGGTGGTATCAGTATAATTCAGATGAGGCATAGCAGCTCCCTGTGGAGACATGAGTATGAATTTGTTGAGCTCTTGCAAAGGATTGCTTTCCTCCTTGCAAGAAGATTGGAAGATGTCACATTTGTAGTCATGACTTTGTTTATTACCATGTGGAGGTATGCTGAGGAGATTGATTTTGAGTTGAGTAGCTTATCTTTCTTCTTGCCTAGAATTATGATTGACAGTGGTGTGGTTGATACTGTTGATTCGGGGCATCGTGGACATGAGATGTTGCATGATATTGATCTCAGTCCTTTAAGATATTTCAGTTTGGGTAACATGGATGGTAACACCTTGGAGTTACAAGGAAGGGTAGTGCAACATTGGCATGATGTTTTCACTGATGTGATTAGAGTAGTGCAGCATCGGCATGGTGGGTCCTTCCTAAGACGGATTTGGGAACCAGGGATCATATTTGTTTGGGTATGGATCAGTATTAATTTTCCTGGAGTTGTGGTGGTATTGCTTGAGGACAAGCAATTTTGGGAAGGGCGAACTGTAATGTCCCCATTTTTAGCACTGCACTTCTCAGTGATTGATGGCCTATTCCCGGAGTGCTGTCGGCTAGTCAGAGGCAGAATTAGGGTTTCCGACTGTTTGGTGGGTTCTCTTGAAGATTCAGGGTTCTGCTTGTTGGAGTTTGGGATTTTGGATTGCGGATTCTTTCTGGGTTTTCAGAGAGCTTCGCAATGGTGGCGCATGCATTGCATTCTGAGCAACTTCTTGAATTTACTATTCTTAGTAAATTCTATATTTAGCAGTGGTCCAGTTAGCACCAGCTCAGTCAACTTTCCTTCACTTGCAGTTCATTGGGTGATCATGATTTTTGGCTTAAAAGGTTCATTTTGGAGAAATAAGTTATTTAAAGTCAATAATGTTTTATTTTATAAAATAACCCCTTGTCCTAGCAATATGACTTTAAGTCATTTTAAAGAAGGGGACTTTGAGGGTTATTCTCTCATGAGGAACATATTGCGACTTTTCTTAAAGTTAATTGCTCAAGTGGAATTGGACGCCAACCTTGAGAGATGTTATATTATTTTAAAAGTGATTTTTATCTCTAGAGGAATGGGACGCCATTTAGAGGGAGCAGATAAAACAAAGTCAGAAAACCTAAAAGTGTCTTGTGGTGGGACGCACTTCTTAGGGTTTTCAAGAGATCTTCTCAAAGGTCTTTATAAGGAGGCTACTTCTATTCTTTTGGATTATCTTTTGTCTACAGGAATGTTATGCTGCCGGATTGGCTTTGGGATTGCTTCGAGGAATGTAAGCTTCCTAGCTTGGCTCTACTTCTTGCTTGGAAAACAGCAACAAGTTGAGAGGTTTGAGTGTTATTGATTGTCTTTTCAGTTATAGTTGGTTTCCTATCCTTTGTAGTTGAGTTATATCATTTTCTATCAATTCCAGAGTTGCTGGTCATGACTGCTGAATGTATGTTTCTGTTCACAAGTCTCAAATCTTAAACATTCTCGTTCTGGGTATTGTCTCATTGCGTTTCCCTGTTGGAGGCAACCCTTCATGAATATTTGCAGATTTTAATATGAAGTATATGATTTTATAAAGCAAATTCGTCATTCCTTGAAGGCCGCACTTTCTGGAGTGCCTTGGGACTCGTGCCAGTAATTAATAGCCACTTTTAGCTGCCATTTCTTATTACTAAACTAGGCGCCATCCTATTGTAGGGCTATTGCATCAAACTTGAAATCTTTTGGGTCAGTTTAGAGTGATATACGAGCAATTTAGTGGGTTACAGGCATGCTGGTTTTACATTTAAAAGTGCAGATCTGTATAGATCAGAATCTTAAATCTGGTTCTTGAGTGAAGAAATCAGTCTTGGTATTCCATTAAGCAAGGAGAAACCTCTTATTAGATGCTCGTTGAATTATTCTAACTCTATGCTCTTGGCAGGCGAATTCTTTTCACATTGTAAGCTGAACAGTAGTACTGTCAGCATCTTTCTCTAATTCTTGCTTATCATGTTGTGTAATGATTACTTTACTTTCTGAAGCTGCATTGTATTTCTCTATATCTCCGTCATATGGTAGCTCCCATTCCGTCTCGGGTTGGAAAGCACATTCTTGACGTCGAGTACTTCAACATTCTTGCTTATTTCCCTTAACTGCATTGTAATTCCTTTTATCTCCGCCATATGGTCGCCTCATTACCATACTGGATTAGGTAGCACATACTTGGTGTCGAGTTTGCTTTCAGCACTTGTAGTGGTAGAAGATCCTCTGACCATATGATCGTCCTTCGCAGACACATTCTTGGTTAGAGTTACCTTCAGTTGCATTTTTTTTAAGGCACTGACGATCCTCTTGCCATATGACAGCCTCTCTCTTGTTGAGATTGAGTGCGCATTCTTGGCAATGAAATATTTGTAACTGCTGGTTTGAATTATTTAATCCTAACGGGTGCTCTCTGCATTGTTGAGTACTTGGTAAAAATTGAAAAAAATTGGCTCGGTATATTTCAAAGGGTTGATGTGGCCTTATGGAAGTCAAAGCCAATTTCCAAGTTGTAATGTCCCCTTTCTAGTCAGTGGATTGGGAGTTAGGGTTAGCCTATGACCTTGGTCCCCATAGGATAATGAGACGTTTAGGGGAGCCTTTGGAGGGTATTTAGGTTCTTCAACAGGCTTGGGTATCGCGTATACATCTCAGTGACTTAGTATTTTGATTGGTGGGCCTTCTGAAGGTAGTTCTAGAGCGCATTGTTCATACCTACTATTTATAGCAAGTTATACTAGGATTAGTGGTCGCCATGATAGTAGTTGGAAATCGTGTTTGGATCACTCTTAGGGGTTATTGTCAGATTATTATTGAGAGTTGACAATTTAATTAAATTATTAAAGTCAAATTACTTTAATAATATTAGTTATTAAAGTGACTTTATAATTTAATGTTATAAAGTGACTTTTAATATAGTAACTTTATAATTTGGCGTTATAAGGAGAATAAAGTGACTTTTAATAAAGTAATATATTTTAATGTCAGTTTATGAATATTTTATTAAAAAGGCACATGTTTTAAAAAAAAAAAATTATTTAAAGAATTACATGGCCAAAAGTGGCGTTGGATTTTGAGAGGAGAATTATATTATTTTTTAAAAGTGAATTGCCAAAAGGTGGGCATTGGGTTTTGAGAAGGTTAAAAAGCAAAAGCAAATGATTATTCATTCATTCATTGTTTATTTGCAAAAATGGAGAGAGCTAAGCAATAGGGTTTGTTGGTTTGGAGAATCAAGCTATTTTGAAGATGAAATCCCTCGAATAGGACATAGTTTGTAGGTGTGAGAGACCACCCAAGGACTCTTAATTGAATAATCTCACACAGGGATTATTATTTGAGCATTAGAGGATTTAGGGAAAGAATAATTTAGAATTACAGAGTTTCTTTGCATATCAGAAATAAAGGGTTCTTGGTTAATAATTGCAGATTGCACTTCTACAATTGGTACGTGATAATTGGCAGTTGCTGCATACCCTTTTCTGGCACATGGGAGATCTTCAAACAGGCCATACAAGAGCAGATTGCTTGCATTGACTTGGCCGTACAATTCTACAGTGTTAACAGGGGTTTCAAACAGCAAAAGGATACCATCTAGTGGCATGTGTGGGTTCTTGATCAGGCCTTACAGCCTGAGTTGGATGTGTGACATTCAAGATCAAATCAGTCCGTTTTAAAAGAAGCAAACATTCAGATTGGTGGCTTCTAGGGTTTAAGATCAGATCTGCAGTAGTTTTGAGGTGCAATTGAAACATTTTGGTGAGTGGCACTTAGGGTTTTGTGGATCAGATTTGATGGTCAACTAAATTAGACCTGTAACTTTTCTAATCAATAAATGGGTATGTTTTGAAAACATTCTAAATGCAATAATATCAATTGGGTTCCTTTCTATTTGTGTGTTTCCTTATTATTTTAGCATTTCCACATTTATTTCTTTATTTGCATCATATCTGGTAAAAACACAAAAAATCAGAAAACAAATCAAACAAAAAAAAATTCAAATCCAAACCCCAAGGGGACATCATAGTGGTATCAGAGCACAAATTTTTTTGCCATCCTGTGCAGTTAATTCATGAGTGAGAAAGAATAGACATATCACAGAGGTTTAAGACCATGGCAACCTTCGCAGCTGCCAAAAGGTGAGACTATTTCAGGAGTTTTGGGTATTCACAGTTCTCTAGGTTTACCCAGGTGTGCTTCTAGTGATAGTGAGAGCATTACTAGAGCCACGACAGATAGAGAAAAGAGACATGCTAGCTCCCTTAGCCCCAACTCTAGAACAAAGTGGAAGTTTGACACTATGCTGGACATGATGGCAGATCTCTTGCATAAAATGAATTAGAACACTACCCTTGGCCATACAATGCGTCTTGAGGAGATGGGTTGCTCCCATGCACAACTTGAGGACAGGCAGAGGACCCCACTCTTCCCCACATGTAGGCCCCTACAATCTACTTTCACACGTAGGACTTGTTAGAAATATTGTCATTGATGTTAAAATATGAAGGCAGATGGCTCATATTGTCATTGAGGTCAAAGTGAAAATGGTGGAGTCATTTGTGTCAAGATAAGCATGACTATTCAGTTGAAGATCCATTAATAAAAGATCAGATTGAAATCCAAGATCAAGTAAATCTGAAGAAAGGAGTGTAGACAATATATTTGGAGATCAGATTGAAATCTCCAAGATTATTTATCCTCTTGGAGATATGAAGCACCTTCGATCAAGTTTTAAAGATATAAAGAACCTTTCATTCATAATACGTACTGCAGCAAGTTATGAAGAGCTTTTTATGATTTTCATACGTATAGCAGCATATAAAGAACAGGGTATGCAAAAGAAATCATCAGATTCAGTTTTATGCTCACCTGTTTCAGGCTCAAGTTGAGATTTGAAAGAAGAATCTGACCAGATATGGTTAAGTCTTTTAACGATATTCGATATATTGCCAAAGCACAAATATTATAATGGAAATATGATCTGGAGTGAAACAAACTATAAAATCAATACAAAAGCAATACGTATTTGTTAAAGACAACGTGCGAATGAAGAAGGTAGTGTAATCTGTATTAAGGAGATAAAGCGAGCATTTGTTAAAGACACGATAATCTGTATTAAGGAGTTATAGCAAGCATTAAGAAGCATTAGAAAGATATGATTTAGTTAATCTGAAAAATCACGTACTAATAAAGAGTTGCTACGGGAAAAAATCAATATTAAAAAGACACGATTCAGTCAGATGAAAAGGCACGTTTTTATTAAATCAACAAAAGATTTGAACTTGTTCAGTAAATCAAATTGTTTCTTCCAAAATACAAATGTGTTTTGTTAAGTCGAATGACACAATGAAGAGAGGTGGCTGGTCAAAGAGTCTAAAAGACGTATTTGCTAAAGACGTCTCTTCTAAGAAACACGATCATTGTGAAGAGTTGATAGTCCATTGAGAAACGCTGCAAAAGGTGAAGACTTGTCTCTTTGAAAAGATACGATCTTTCTAAAAGAAACCAGTTTTGAATTGACTATCCTGGAGGGCCACGTCTTTATGAGTAACTCGACTCTACAGACTAATAAAAGCAGAAGTAAAAGGGTGCGATTCATTCTTGGAATGATATGATTAAGATAAACAAATAATTTTGAAGCGGTTCCTTGAAAAAGTGCAGTATATGAAAAGATAGATTTGGAGAGATTTTTCAAAGGATACAAAATCAAAAAGTACTCTTTCATCAAAAAGTTGCAATTTTTGAGTAACATATTTATTCAATGCTCATTTCAATTTTGGATGTGTGGTTGTAGAGAATAAGTAGTTCAGCCAAGAGTCCCATCTTCTTGTGTGGGCTTAGGGTGATATCTTTCATCACATAAAGCAGATTGGAGGATAGGGACAGTGCAGATCTGATTGAAGGCAGTCATCTTACATCCATCAAGTCAAGGTTTGGTGCCTTGCATTAGGGGTTGGTGCTCCTCGTAGGTAGGTGCCTACTAAATTTGTAAAGGTTTAGGTGTTCCTTGTAGGTTGTATCCTACTAAATCATCTTTCTTGTAAATCTAGTAGGTTGGTGCCTACTTCCTTGTAAAAATCATTTCAATAAGGTTGTGTCAACTTGTGTAAATTGGTTCATATCAAAAGTTGATTGTAATAAGTTTGAAAAAGATTAATAGTTAAAAGTGTGTGTTGATTTACTGATTCACCCCCCCCTCTCAGTAAATCTTTTGTGCTCTTCAGGACTGAGGTACACGTTCGTTAGGAGCAGCTTCCCGAATAGCAGGTGTCCATGGTTGATGAGGTTAGGGTTAGCCATGCAGAGTATATTTCACTTCCTCCTGATATTAGGAATTTATTGACTTTTGAGCAATTCTTGAACTAGCAGAGATAGAGAGCAGTGGCAGTTGGCAGGTTAGAGACCAAAGCACCATAGGGGACCAGAGACTTCCAGTAGGAAATGGGAAAGATAAATTTGGAGTATTTCGATGGTGGAAGTAGATGCACAACATGTACTTGGGTTCAAAAGTTAGATAATTACCTCTCCTGCCCATGCCTGAAGAAGAGGCAATTAGGTTTGCCACGTTGCATTTGGATGGCTTGGCTCACGAGTGGTGGTACCATGGATTGGTAACATTGGGGGCACAAGTCCATTATTTCATATGATGAGTTTACTAATAAACTCATCAAATGCTTTGATAGGAGAGATCCAAAGGTTTTCTTTTGAGAGCTTGCACAACTTAAGCAGACTGGATCATTGGAGTCTTACATTTTTTAGTTTTAGAGATTATCAATGATGGTTACGGGCATCATAGAGAGGAGATTAGTGGTACTCTTCAATGAAGGTCTTTTGGAACCTTTTACGTGGGTGGATTAAAGGCTTTGATATCCTCCCTCATTACAAGATGCTATGAAGAAGGCATGAGACATGGAGCTTGCTGCCCCAAAAAGCAAGTTTCTATCAAAACCATTTTGTTTTTCAAAGGATAAGATGCAAAATAAATTTTCAGACCAGCAAAGGAAACAATTACAAAAACTCAATGATAACACCATAAAAGACTTGAGAAGACAAAAATTATGCTTTAAATGTAGAAGACCTTGGGAACCGGGTCATAAGTGTCCTTCCAAGGGTGATGTAAATCAGATGGAATACTTTTTTGCTAATGAAACTAATTCTGAAAATTCAGAACAGCAGTCTGATCGGGAAGAAAATGAAGAGGAAAGTGCATCTGAAGAGTTAGAAAAAGAAAAGGAAGAAGCACCACCTATAGCACAATTCTTGAGAATTCAGTGAGAAGGGTCTTTCAGGATTAGAGGGATCTTGAGTGGGCAGCGTATGATCACTTTTCTCGATACAGGGGCCACTCATAACTTCATAGATGAGGGGCTGGTTGCTAGATGTGGCCTCAAGACTGAGGAATTTGAGGGATTTAGGGTGAGAGTAGCTGATGTTTTCACTCTTAAATGTAATCGGAGGATCCCAAATCTCACATTGCAGCTAAATGACTATGAGTTCCAAGCTGATTTCTATGTTGTTGGCATGGGAGAGATGGATGTTGTACTTGGGCATGAAATGGTTTCATTCTACTGGGGACTTTATCCTCAACTTGCGAGCTATGGAAATGAAATTTGAGGTTA
Source organism: Sequoia sempervirens (assembly GCA_007258455.2). Taxonomy (NCBI): domain Eukaryota; kingdom Viridiplantae; phylum Streptophyta; class Pinopsida; order Cupressales; family Cupressaceae; genus Sequoia; species Sequoia sempervirens. The sequence continues at coordinate 83,561 of VDFB02360476.1, forward strand.
ATGGAAAAAAACATGTGTTGAGGGGTATGTCAGAGGGGAGTCTTCGGGTTATTTCACTTAGGAGGGCAGAGAGATTGATCAGGCGTGATCAAGTTGAGTGGGCTGCAGAGTGTTTCACCTTGCCATCACAGGTAGAGCAACAAAAGCATAATTATCCACCAGACATACAAGCATTGTGGGACAAGCACAGTAAGGTGTTTGAGAGCTTACCACATGGGAGACCTCCCAATAGGGGAATTGAGCACATTATAGAGTTAGAGGACGACACCAAGCTAGTCATTATCACTCCCTACTGGAATCCCAAGAAGATGAAGGATGAGATGGAGAAGACGGTAAAGGAACTTCTGGAGATGCGTCACATTAGACCTAGTAAAAGTCTTTTTGCATCTTTCGTTGTTCTGGTGAAGAAAAAAGATGGCACCTTGCGGATGTGTATCGATTATAGAGCATTGAATAAGAGGATAATTTAAAACAAGTACCCAATTTTGCGGATTGATGAGTTGATCGATGAGTTGTACGGAGCAAGTTTTTTCTCCAAGATAGATCTTTGATCCGGATATCACTAGATTCGGGTTAGAGAGGAGGTTGTGGAGAAGACAATGTTTTGTTGTTATTATGGACACTTCGAGTTCCTAGTTATGCCTTTTGGCCTAACCAATGCTCTCGCTACTTTTCAGTCCTATATGAACAGGGTCTTCAGGGATTAGCTGAGGAAGTTAGTGCTTGTCCTCTTTGATGATATGTTAGTCTTCAGTAAGACTTGGGATGATCATTTAGCACATCTGGATTTAGTGTTGGGCACTTTGGAGAGAGAGTCTCTATATGCCAAGGAATCAAAATGTGACTTCGGCATGAGAGAGTTGTTGTATTTGGGGCATATCATCAATGCTGAGGGAGTCAAGATGGATCTAGAGAAGGTGAAGGCTATAGTTGACTGGCCTCCTCCCACGAATCTCACACAGCGTAAGGGATTCTTTGGGCTATGTGGTTTCTACTCTTTGTCAAGGGCTTTTCATAGCAGGCAGCCCCACTTACGGACTTGATGAAGAAGGGGGCATTTATTTGGACTCCAAGGGCACAACGGTGCTTTGATAAGTTCAAATCGTTGATAAGCTCATGTCCGATACTTGCTATTCCAGATTTCACACATCCTTTTGAGCTACAGTCTGATGCCTTAGGAGAAGGCATTGGTGCAGGCTTGATGCAGGATAAGCATCCTATTGCATTTGAGAGCAAGAAACTTCAGGGTCCTGAGAGGAGTTACAACATTTATAATAAGAAAACCTTAGCCATAATGCATGCCTTGTCTAAATTCAGACGGTACCTGGTGGGCAGAAAATTTGTGAAGACAAATCATAATAGCTTGAAGCATTTCCTAAGTCAGTGTGACCTCTTGGCAACAAAAATGGGTCAGCAAGTTGTGGGCATGTGATTTTGACATAGCTTATGTCAAGGGTAAGAAAAATGTAGTTGTTGATGCTCTTTTGAGGAGACCTTACTTGTGCTCTCTAGGTGAGGTTGTAGATGATTGGAGAGATTTGATTGCAGCTGAGTATGCTAAGGATAAGTGGGCTTCGGATCTCATTGATGGTATAGCTGTAGATGATAGGTACACCCTTGTAAATGGCTTCATCATTTACAAAGGGGGGATTTTTCTTGTGCTTGAATCCTCTATGAAGAAGAGGATAATGAGAGCCTTTCATGATGTCCCTATGGAAGGTCACCCAAGTTATTTTAAAGCCTATAGGAAGATTAGGGAACGATTCACTTGGAAAGTGCTCAAATCAGAGGTACTCAAATATGTGAGAGAGTGTCCTACATGCCGGCAGAACAAACATGAGCACTCTCTCCCTTCAGGATTATTACAACCCCTACCCATTCCTAATCGGAAGTGGGAATGCATATCCATGGATTTCATCATGGGGTTGCCCAAAGCCCAAAGCAAGGACTGTATATATGTTGTTGTTGATAGACTCATAAAGTTTGCACACTTCTTTCCAATTTCAGCGACCTACACAACAACGCAGGTTGCTGATTTGTTTTTCAGAGAGGTATTCAGATTACATGGGTTGCTTGAGCGATTGGGACAACAAATTCATGAGTCATTTTTGGTAGGGAGCTATTTAGACTCAATGGCACAGAACCAGTGTTCCACGGGGATGCGTCCCCCCCAAAAAAACCCGTGTTTCCTAGAGGGGGACGTCTCAGAGACTTGGGGACTTGGGGGGGACGTCCCCCTACCAGCCCACCACCAGCGCCACCATCTCACCACCAGTGTCACTGTCTCCAAGACGCACTAGGACTTCGAGGATGCTGGGGTGTCCTCAAGACGTCTAGGGGACTCCTAGTTGTCTCCAAGATCTATAATTCTTATATTTATACATCTTTTTATAACTATTTTTTCAAGTACTATATGTATTTCAGCACCCTGCCGCCCCCTCGCCGCCGTCCCCCTGCCGTCCCCCCGCCGCCCCCAAACTTAGACCCCCTGTCCTCACGTCCCCCCCGTCCCCCCGTCCCCGTCCCCAAAACCCCATGGAACAATGCACAAAACTCACTCCGAGCACGAGCTACCACCCGCATACGGATGGGAAAACATAAATAATTAATAAATGGGTGGAGGGATACCTCAAGAACTACATTGCAGGGCAGCAAAAGGCATGGGTCAAGTGGCTGCATTTATGAGAGTATTGTTACAATACAACATACGACATGTCTATACAAATGTCACCATTCATGTCACTCTATGGCTATGACACTCCTAACTTCTTGGACTTGTTATTTGGAGATAGTAGGGTGCTTAGCACCAAGGATTTGTTATAGGACAGCTAGGCATCATGAGATCCTTGAAGGAGAATATACAAAAGGCACATAATCAACAAAAACAGTATGCAGATCAGTGTAGAGTTGAGCGTTCCTTCGAGGTGGGTGACATGGTATATCTTATGTTGCAGCCTTACAGACAATCCACTCTTAGGAAGAGTGGCATCGAGAAGATTAAGCCATGTTACTATGGTCCATTCCCAGTCTCCAAGCGGATTGGAGAGGTGGTTTATGAGTTGGAGTTGTTGGCAGAGAGCAGGGTACACAATGTGTTTCATGTCTCACGCCTCAAGAAGGCAGTGGGGCACAACGTGACACCTTCTACAACATTACCACCCTTGGATGAGGAGGAGAAATTGGTTCTTATTCTCGAGGTTATCATTGATACCAAGGAGCACAAATTGAAGAGAGTTATTAGGGAATACTTGGTAAAGTGGAAGGACCTACCAGTAGAGGATGCAACTTGGGAGAACAAGGAGATATTTGTAATGTCCCCTTCCTAGACAGTACCTTCGTGTCAGTGGTTAGCCTATTATCCAGATCCTCGTAGGCTGGTAGATGTGTTTAGAGGATCACTTGAGGCAGTTATCCAGCGTTGGGAACATCACTCCAGCGGTTGATTCAGGTTTGGGCCTTTGCAGACTCTTTTAGAGTGGTTTTTCAGATACTATTTATAGTAAGTCAGGTAGGCGAAAGCTGCTATTTTGGGCAGGGCACCTGGTTCAGCTAGTCAGCTCAGTTTCGACCTAGTTTGATGATCTGATGAACATACAATGTTTACTTGGGCATTTAATATTTATTAAATGTTTATTAATTTGACTTTATAATATAAAGTCACTTTAATGAAATATTAAAATTATTAAATGGCAAATTATAAAGTATTTTAATACTTTATAAAAGAGGGGTTAAAATAATAATTAAAGGAGCATTTAATTATTAATCAAAAGAGGACGCCATTTATTAAATATTTGTCCTAAGTCAAAAAGGGCGAAATTAATCATTTATTTAAATGATTATTAAAAGATTGCTTTGGGTCGAATTCTTGAAAGGAGATATATATACTGCCAAGACAAATCAAACTCATTATGTTATGATCATTCAAATTTGTCTTATTCTCTCTCGGAGCATTGGAGTTTGCGAAAACTAGGGTTTCTGCAGACATTCGATTTTGGAGAACGTTCCCTCTTCAGAATCAGGCATACTGAGATTGTGCAATACCAGTTGAAGATTGTCAGTTGAATAACTTCACTCAGAGGTTATTACAGAGTTTCACAGTTGGTTTTCATTTAGGGTTGGATCGATTCTCTTTCCAGAAGGCGAATCTTATATTGTCAGGTTTGTTTGGGCATTTGGCACGAATATCGAGATAGTACGAAATTCCTCTTTGCTGGTACAGGCCGTACAAACACAGCAACAAGGCCGTACAATATCCTCTCAGCCAGACATCTTGATTTGTGAGCTTTTGCTTATTGCATCTTGAGCGCCTAGGGTTTCTGGAGTTTTGTTGTTGATCTGAGGACCTGAAGTTGGCTCTATCTTCTCAGCCGTACCTTTACTGCTTCATTGATGGCGGCTGCAAGCAATCAGGTTCCCCTTAAATAAAATATTGTTTTTCCCCTTATATGTTCGATTTAATTTATTGTATGAGTTTTGGAGATCAATCAATGTATGCGCATTCATCTGGAGAGTATTATTGATGCAAATTTATTGTTTATGAATTTATTATGGATTTTATAGTATTTTAGAGCAAAATCGCAATTTCTCTTATTTGGCAAAAACCTACAAAAAAATAAAAAATATAGAAAACACAAACAAATTCAGTATTCTTAGGCAGTGTTCGGGTTGAGAGACACCTGGTCTCTTACAATATTGTAGCATCTTGAGTTGAGATTACTTGAGGACAAACAATTTCAAGGAGGACAAACTGTAATGTCCCCTTTCTAGTCAGTGGATTGGGAATTAGGGTTAGCCTATGACCTTAGTCCCCGTAGGCTAATGAGACATTTAGGGGACCCTTTGGATGGTATTTAGGTTCTTCATCAGGCTTGGTATCCATTTCAGTGTATACAACTCAGTGACTCGGTATTTTGATTGGTGGGCCTTCCAAAGGCAGTTTTGGAGCGCATTGTTCATACTTACTATTTATAGTAAGTTATACCAGGGTCAGTGGTCACCATGCCAGTAGTTGGAAATTGTGTTTGGATCACTCTCAAGGGTTATTGTTAAATTATTATTGAGAGTTGGCAATTTAATTAAAGTATTAAAGCCAAATTACTTTAATAATATTAATTATTAAAGTGACTTTATAATTTAATGTTATAAAGTGACTTTTAATATAGTAACTGTATAATTTGGCGTTATAAGGAGAATAAAGTGACTTTTAATAAAGTGATATATTTTAATGTCACTTTATGAATATTTTATTAAAAAGGCACATGTTTTAAAGAGCAAATATTATTTAAAGAATTACATGGCCAAAAGTGGTGTTGGATTTTGAGAGGAGAATTATATTATTTTTTAAAAGTTAATTGCCAAAAGGTGGGCGTTGGGTTTTGAGAAGGTTAAGAAGCAAAAGCAAATGATTATTCATTCATTCATTGTTTACTTGCAAAAATGGAGAGAGCTGAGCAACAGGGTTTGTTGGTTTGGAGAATCAAGCTATTTTGAGGACGAAATCCTTCTAATAGGACAGAGTTTGCAAGTGTGAGAGACCACCCAAGGACTCTTGATTGAATAATCTCACACAGGGATTATTATCTGAGCATAAGAGGATTTAGGAAAAAAATAAATCTGAATTACAGAGTTTCTTTGCAGATCAGAAATATAGGGTTCTTGGTTAATAATTGCAGGTTGCACTTCTACAATTGGCACGTGAGAATTGGGAGTTGCTGCATGCCCTTTTTTGGCATGTGGGAGATCTTCGAACATGCCGTACAAGATCAGATTGCTTGCATTGACCTAGCCGTACAGTTCTGCTGTGTTAACAGGGGATTCAAACAGCAAAAATGACACCATTCAGTGGTGTGTGTGGGTTCATGATCAGGCCGTATAGCCTCAGCTGGACGTGTGACATTCAGGATCAGATCGGCCCCTTTTAAAAGCAGCAAACATTCATATTGGTGGAGTCTAGGGTTTAAGATCAGATCTGCAACAGTTTTGAGGTGCAATTGAAACATTTTGGCAAGTGGCGCCCAAGGTTTTGTGGATCAGATTTTCCGGTCAACTAAATCAGACCTGTAACTTTGCCAATCAGCAAATGGATATGTTTTGAAAACATTCTAAAAGCAATAATATCAACTGGGTTCCTTTCTATTTGTGTGTTTCCTTATTATTTTAGCATTTCCACATTTTTTTCTTTATTTGCATCATATCTGTCAAAAACACAAAAAATCAGAAAACAAATCAAACAAAAAAAAATTCAAATCCAAACCCCAGGGGGACATCATACAAGTCCATCGCAGAATTGTGTTTCCTCATTGAGTCAACGTAGCTGGGTGGAAAAGGGGACGCAATGCTTAGCAAAAAGGAAGTCATTAAATATTCAAGCCTGCTGTACTATGCTTGAAGCTGCCATACCCCTCTTTGAGTGAAGCCCAATCAAATTCAAGTCTGCCATACAGTTTGGGAAATGAAGGAAAGAATGAAAGTTTGACCAGATCAGCATACATGGACATTTTAATTTCCGATGTTGTAGTTTTTCTGTAGAGATCTTCATAAATATTTGTAACAACAAATTTGTATATTGTATACAAAATTTCCTATGAATATATCGTGCAAAAAATCTTCTTATATGAATGAAATTATTGACATGGTTAACCTGGAAAAATGAAAGTTATAACACTAATTTGTAAACAATTCAAAACAAGTGGCAAACTATCTCTGATCAGCTTATAGCAAACTGTTTGACGAAATGCCTGTGTACACAAAGTTGTTAAAGTGATTTTTTCTTTTGCATACAAAATTAGCTTGGGATATTTCATCATACCTGCGGTTTGTCTTCCCAAATTCTTTTATCGAAATATTTTGCAATAAACCCTTCTAATCAAATCCAAAAATCACAACAATGAAGCCTGAGCATAGTTCCTAAACAAAACCACCTGCAAACCAACCGAGGATCTTTCAGCCCCGCAATTGATCCTCTATGACGGTTTTTGTCCTTGCAAAGCCCTTGGATGATCACAATTCAAACCAGCAATATCCTGTTATCAAATTTTCCAGCATAGCCTTGCAAATGAGCTCCAAAAACACTTTTAATACTCTCCTCGAAACCCCACGCCCTCCTTGGGAAAATAAACATTTACTTTATTTTAAAATATTCCCTATGTCTCCCATTGGACGCCAACCTTTAAGTTAAAACATTAACTTCGCTTTTAATATTTGCTTTATGTCCCCTAGGTGCCAACTTATAGTCACCTCATAATATTAAATAAATGCTTAAGTGAAACATTAGTAAAATATTATATTATAAGCATTTATTTAAAATTACCCGCTTAATTTATTGAAACCACAATGGAGCATTAGATATCAAATCTAGATGTGCCGGGGTGTTACTAAAGATGAAGAGACGTGATTGAGGCTGAAACGGTGACTTACTATAAATACATGGGCTCCAAGAAATGTTGAGTTCAAGCTAGGTGGTCGAAAGCATCACCACGAAACACAATGAGAACTGAGCTCAAAGCCAACCAAAAAAATGCTAAGGAATGGAACTGTAACGACTCTCAGAACGGTGGAGTTCCCTAACCAACCGCATTAGCCTATGTGAACTCGATAGATAGGCTAACGTTCACCAACTGACTAGGCCTAGAGAGGGGACATTACAACCAACCTTGAAGTGCAGGTAGGATGATAACCAATATCATTTTGATAAAATTCTCGAATATTGATACATAGAATCAAGATCAATTCATTTGAGATTGATCTTTATAGGCATCAAATAACTTCACAAACTAGCACTTAAATTGTGTTAACCTGAGTATTGTTGACATAAATTACATGAGTTGTGTTAGAGTTTGATTTATAGGAGCTTGTATCATGTTCTTCAGTTTTTATCTTTTAGCCATCTTTCATATATATTTCTTTTTCTTGCTTATCTGATTTATGGAGAAACTTTGAGTCTCTTTTTAGTTTTTGAACTCAGAAGATAGTGCCTTTTTATGAAATCAAAACTTTAAATAATGTATAAGTGAAAAATGCAATCTGAATTCTCTAAAATCCATGCATTACTTTTCTTGAACCAAGACAAGAGCTATTTTTTCAAAATATATTTATTTGCTGTTACAATTATGCTTGAGATCATTATGGAGTCATGGACATTACTTTTGGCTATACGCATGAACAATAGTAAAAATTCTTGCACATTAAATTCAGGGAAGGCACCAATTCAGAATTACCTGCTATAGCAACTGGTTCTCATACTGATGCTATTCCGTACTCGGGGAAGTATGATGGAGTTGTTGGGGTTTTGGGTGCTATTGAGGCTATCAATGTGCTAAGAAGGTCTGTGGCACTTGCTCCTGTTCCTTCCAAATTTTGTATATTCAGATTACATTTATGAATATGACTGTATTTATCTTTCGTTGAGTATAATTTATTTTTCTCCTATTATTGTGTTCACATTAATTCTTTATTCTATCAATTCATAAATTTTTCTTTGCAAAGATAAATTGTGTTTAGACACTTGATTCTAGGGTTCGACCCAAAGAGATGCTTCTTATTGTTTTAGTTTGTATTGTTTTAATCTATGCAGATTAGGTTTCAACCCAAATAGATCACTGGAGGTGATTATGTTCACTTCTGAGGAGCCTACACGTTTTGGAATAAGCTGCCTTGGAAGGTCAGTTCTTTTTATTACCAACTTGTGGACTACTTTTCATTTTGCTTTTAGCATATTTTGAACTGTGGATAGAAGTAAACTCTCTTTAACAATAAGTTTCATCACTTTCATCATTTCATACCATTCATTCTTCCAGTTTTATGTGAAAAGTATATGTCTGTCACTTAGTGTGAAACAATGCAATGCTCAATTAGAGAATGTGATTGGAAAGGAAGGTAAAAGGGAAAAAGAAAAAAAAACAGTTGATACTCATTTTTTGTCATTTCTCACATAATGGTTCTCTCTGCAGCCGGTTATTGGCAGGTAGCACAACACTCTTGGAAACACTTAAAGGGCTAGCTGACAATCAGAATATATCATTTGCAGAAGCTGCAAAGGCTGCAGGATATCATGGAGCTCTAGGACACTCAGATGGTGTTTCACTAGAAAAAGGTGCTTACTCTGGATTTGTGGAGCTGCATATTGAGCAAGGCCCCCTTCTTGAGGAAGAAGGTATCTATTCTGGACCATGACATGAGAAGTCCTTCTGCTGTTGCATGTTTCTTCATGTTCTAAATTTTTAAGACTCTTGTTTACCTTAAAATCCTAACCAATTGTAATCTAATGTCCTAGAATAGTAAGCCCCTTTGGATTTTGTCCCATGAAATAGTGGTATTGTGCTGAATGTAAGGCTGTATGCAAAGAACTTAACATTGCAGTTCAACAGAATCTTGTAACTATGTGCATAGGCCTTTTTCTTTGTAAGGAAATAATGATCTGAAAGTGTTAGTCCTTGTGAAGGTCTTCTTCACCTTATAGAAGAATGACATCTTTCTTTCATCCAAACATGCCTAGTGGAGGTAGCAAGCACCTTGGAACTTTAAACAACATTGGTATAGATAATGGGAGGTTTGCAAGGAAATGTATTTCTTGAACTCTTTAGGGACCAATCTGGAACCCTAGATTTATAACTGCTGTATTGGGACAGCTAGATCTTGTTGCTTCTAGTTGAGATTGTGTAAACAACCAGCCTCATCAATTTTGTGGCCACCTCTTGTAGAGTTTCAGCCTTGGATGGTAAGAGAAGACTGTCTAAATTATGATCTCCAAGGATAACTTTATCACTCGCCTTATCTTAGGTTAGTCTTTTCATACATTATCAGGTCTGACATTGGGTATTATATAACAGTTGATACCATAAAGTTATAAACTTTCTTGCTGTTATATATACTCCATGCTAATGTTTCTTATGCATCCTTTGGGGTGGTGAAATATTCCGAGCCAAATTTTTTCTTTTTTTTCAAATTACAAATTACAAATCAATGCACCCGTTAAGGTTAGCAGCTAAACCAAAACGTTGCTGAAGCAACTCTAACCAGAATGTACACCAGGATCCCGATGCGGGCAAGGTGTGAGCATTGGTCAGAGGATCTGAATCAAAATGCTTATGCAAGAACTCTAACCAAGAATGGCGCCGATGATGGCGAGCATATGGTCAGAGGGTTTTCTACACTAAGTACTGAAAGGGAACTCGACACCAAGTATTTGCTACCCAATCCAGTAGGGAGTCGGGGCGACCATATGGTGGAGTATTACAACTACAATGCTTGAAAGAAATAACTGTAATGCTGAAATACTCAACACCCAGAATGTGCTTTCTAACCCGAACTGGGAAAGTAGCTACCATAGGGCGGAGATAAAGTAAATACAATAGCAAATACTGAAAGTAGAGTTGAGCATTACAAATTGATAGAGCAAGATTATAACTGCTGTCAGTACTACTGCCAGCTTACAATATGTTAAACAATACCTTGCTTTCAATACAAAACGAGAAGTAAATAGAGCTGCAACAATAATCATAGAATTCCGTTCAATGAATAAGGAAGAATAAATCAGAAACTGCAATATTGAGGCCAACCTGATAATCTGATTTTTTGACAGTCCGGATCTTCACGTACATGAACAGCAGCCCTGTATCTCACAGATTCAATCACAACTCTCTCCAGACTTACTCAATTTACTCCAAACAAAATGCAATATGATTCTAATATAATGGCGACCAACTTAGAACACTGAAACTCACTCAAAAGACCCTATTTATTTAATGCACGAAACCCAATGCAGATCTGAAAAGTACGGCCCAGCAAGGGGGCGACTTTGCAATTAAAAATCAGATACTTCTTTAAAAATTCTACAAATTGGCATAAAGGGGCGCCTTGCCTAGACAGAATAGAAAATGCAATACCCATAACAATCTTTTTTGATATTTTTGAATTACGAATGAAACTGACAATCTGCTGTACTAAATAATGCAATTCTAGAAATTATCTAATATGCAAAAATCTGAAACTAGACAGCCACAAGCTGATTACAATGCACACCACTCAATGCAAACTCACAAACTAGACTATTTCACCACTAGTTGCTATGTTGCAAGCAAGAAGCAATGCCCGAGCTAGGAGGCCTTCATTCCTCGAAGCGATCCAATACCATTCCGGTAGAGTAACAATACTGTAGACAAAAGATCCTGAATTGAGGATCAAAGTCTTCCTTTTATAATTTCCTGTTGACTTCTCGAAACCCTAATCTTCTCTTCAGAGTCAAACCCTAATCCCTTCAAAAAGATGGCGTCCCTTTCTTCAAAGCTCAATCTTGACTTTTTAAATAAATTCAACACTTAATAAATGCGTCCAAACTTAAGGCTTGATTTGACCTTAATAAATTATAAAATAATCTTTAATGAAGGCGCCACCCTCAAAAGACCACTTTTCAAAACAACATGAAGTCAATAGACTAGGTCAAGGGGTAATATAACATTAAAATATAATGTTAATTAAGTGAAATGAACTTATCTCTCCGAAACTGCATCCCGAGGCCAAAATCTGAATAAACCAATTGAGACAACTGAAGAAGAAAGTCAATTGTGCTGAGACCAACAGGTTCACTGCCCGAAATAGAATTTACTAAAAATAGTAAATTCCTGAAGATGCTCAGAATGCCAAGAAGAACATACCATTGCGAAGCTCTCTGAAAACCCAGAAAGAATCCGCCATTGAATCAACCAACTCCGAGCAAAGACATCCTTCAAAATAGGAAACCCTAATTTTATCTTCCGACTAGCCTTCGGGTTTCCAGAAAAGGCCAACGGTCACTGGAATGATCAGGTTTGAGAAGGGGACATTACAGGTAGCTTTTGTAGCTTGGGTTGAATTCTATTGTGATTTCTTGGTATTTAGTTTTCACAGTTGTTCCTTCAAGTTTCTATGGTAAAATCTATTTATTTCTTTTTTAGGGTTTTTTCTTAAGATGTCCTCTCACTGGTGGCATCTTACTAATTAATTCTGTGCAGTCAGATGGGCATGGTATGGTCATTCATGGATATGATTTTGTTCTTTCTGTAGTTTAATCATATCATATCACTTTTCTGAAATGCAGGTATTCCTATTGGTATTGTGACAGCGATTGCTGCACCTGCAAGCATTAGAGTTGACTTCATAGGCAACGGAGGCCATGCTGGAGCTGTGCTAATGCCTCGCAGGTTGGATCTCAATTTATGATAGTCCATTTATCTTCTGGAAGATATGATTTGTATAAAGAACAATGGGTGTTTTCCCTTGTTAAGTTCATTTTTTGTTTAAACTAGTCAATGAGTTTCCTTAATACAGCAACTGATTGACTTCTTATTTTATGTCATTACATTAACTTTTTAAACCAGTGAAGCATCTCTTTAGTTCCATGTAACTTATTGTTGCACTTTGGGTTTTTGGTTTTTTTTGCACATCCTAAGTGTATGTGATGGTGAAGGCATGTTTATTTGATAGAGGAAGCATAAGTTCAAATCTAGAGAGGGGTAGGACCTATACACCTCTTTAAATAATTTATAAGACTAATCGAAAAACAATCCTTTTTGGGCTTCCACAACATATATCTTATAGAGAAAATGGCGCCTTGCTAGTTAGTGACCTAAAAGGCAACCTTTACCTTCACCTTTTGCTTGGCTTGATCATAAGATGAATCTTAGTTAAGTTGTATTTGAGTTTGCTCAACTATATCTCCTTTTCATAGATTGAGAGGTAGATAACTACAATAAGCATTAGAATGCCAGCTTTGCATTAGTTCTCGCTGTTATTCCATAGAGTTTTGGAATGACGGGATGGGAGGATGGGTTTATGGGAAGGAAATTTTTTTTAAAAAGTTTGTGGATGATGGGGGATCACAGTGCAATTGCAAATAATATAATATTTGAAAAATAAATTATAAAAGTTGTAAAATAAATTGCAGTTTATCATTTATGTAAACTCAATCAATTGAACCTATATTGAAAGTTCTGAAAATCAATATATTCAATTTCATGATTTTGTCAAGTTTGCAATAATAATACAAAGTTTCAAGTACAATGGCCAGTGCCTAAGTGAACTACTTGTTCACAACAAATATCGTCGTGTACTCCTCATTGCTAAAACTACTAGACTCATCTAGCTCTTGTGATTGGACAACCAAGCTTGTTTGTGGAACAGGATCCTCATTAATCTACATTGATTCATCTGGGTCTGCATCCTACTACACTGCTAGACTCTCCTTGTACTCAATCAATCATGTAGTGAATGAGACGTAAGCAACTATGTACAACCACACGCTTCTCCACTCTTCTAGAGGTAATCTTATTGCTCTTGATGGGTGGATGGAGTTTTATATAGACCAACTACTTTTTGTAGTAGAGGAAATACAAACTTATGGTAAGAGGAAAATGGTTAGTGTGGTTATCATTGAAGGAGGTCCATCGAAGGTCACCATGTTAATGGATTCTCCTATGCACAAATATCCCTATCTATCTTAGTCATACTTACATATCCCTTGAGTGTGGAAAATTTGGTTCACTCATACATGCGTAGCTAACAACTATAGAGATCACACAGAACATATCTAGAGCCTAGCACTCAACTCCAAAGAATATCTACAATAGTCATAGAGTCCACTAGTCAGCTCCAAAGACATACTTCATAGTCAATCAACTCCAATAATGAGAATTCAGATCCAACTTGCCTCCCTAATGCCAAGAAAGACAAGAAGCTTGAGGAAGATATACAAAAATGTAAGGTATGATGAATTAGATGAAATCTGAATTTTACCTTGTTTTCTCATTGTGATCCTGTACATTTTGAAGAAGTTGTAAAAGAAGAGAAATGGCGTGAGGCCATGGATGAGGAGATAGATGCAATAGAAAGAATTAGCATATGTGATCTGATTGATTTACATATGGATAAACAAGTGATTGGAGTTAAGTGGGTCCATAAGACCAAGATCAATGCTAAAGGAAGAATTGAAAGGCATAAAGCAAGGCTGGTCGTGAAAGGATACAAACGACAACCTATAAGAGATTATGATGAGATATATGCTCTCGTAAAAAGAATGGAAATCCTACAGACAATCTTAGCAATAGCAGGCCAACACAAGTGGAAGGTGTAGCAAATGGATGTGAAGTTTTCCTTCCTAAATGGAAAGTTAAAGGAAGAAGTATATGTTGAACAACCACTTGGCTATGAAGTTCTAGGACAAAACAATAAAGTGCACAGGTTGAAGAAAGCATTCTATGGATTGAAACAAACACCTCGAGAATGGTATAATAGAATTGACTCACCTTTGTTGAGCAATGACTTTAGCAAAAACAACAACGAGCCCACACTCTACATCAAGGCAATCATGGTGAGATTTTTGATAAGCACATGGTGATACTGAGAGGGGGGGTGAATCAGTATCTAATAATCTTTTACTTTTCAAATTCAATTAATTACATCAACTACACATATGTAAGATTTAGCAATTAAGTTCACAATGAGAACACACAATTTATGTGGAAACCCTTTGAAAGCTACCTCTCTCTTTGATGGTTTATTTCCAATCCTCATTTTGTAGGCAGTCAGGCTGCCATGCAAATCATCCTTGGTAAATATATCCAATTCTCTCATTTCTTCAATTGCGGAGATTTTAGGATCAAACCTCATAGGTAGAGATCTCAATATCTTTTGTACAATAGTTGATTCATAGATTTTTTCACCAAGTCCCACCATGCTGTTAACAATTTTGTCGACTTGATGAAAGCATTTAGCCATGTTATCTTCTTCTTTCATTCTAAGGCTTTCAAATCTTTCCTTGTGGGTTTGAAGCTTAGCCTTTTCACTTTTGCATCCCCTTCATAAATGCTATTTAGCTTATCCCATATTTCCTTTGTAGTTTTGCAATGCATCACCTTTATGAATTCAAATTTTGTTGATCCACATAATATGGCATTCATAGCTGTTGAACTATTTTCACTTTCTCTTTTAGCATCTCCATCCATAAGGCGAGTTGTAGGTATAGTATATCCATATTCCACAGATTGCCAGATGTCATATCCCAAAGCATTAAGATATGTCTTCATTCTTACGCTCCAAAAAGCATAATTAGTTCCATCAAACAACAGTGCCTTGTTTGATGAGAATCCATAAAATTCTTGCCCTAGCCATTAGTGCTCTCCTCAAATCTACCTTCTAGCTGTTAGGCTAACTTCGAAGGAACCCACTTTGATACCAATTGATGGCCACACAGTGATACTGAGAAGGGGGTGGGTGAATCAATATCTAATAATCTTTTACTTTTCAAATTCAATTAATTACATTAACTACACATATGCAAGATCTAGCAATTAAGTACAAAATGAGAAAACACGATTTACGTGGAAACCCTTTTGGGAGAAAACCACGGCACAATATTGCTCTTTATATATATAGCTTCTTTCTTCTTCTTGTAGGGTCCAACCTACTAGAGACTCCAATCTCTACTTGACAAAAATATAGGCTCCAACCTATTGGAGGCTTCAACCCCCACACAAACTGTGTTACACCCCGATTGTATAGCTACTATTGCATAGGGCAATTGATTGTAATGATTGAATCAATGAGATGAATAAAACATGTTGTTTCTTGTTATCAATATGAATGTGCCTCCATTTAATGATTGTCTCATATAAATGTTAGTTCTATTGATGTTATTCTTGATGAATGTTGCATGCAAAGTATAGAGTAATGTTTATTCTAACTTTTGAGATGTTTTATGTATACTGTTATGTTGTGAACATATGACTCTCGTTAGCGTGTCATTGAATGCAGGTGTGCGAACCATTCCTCCAGGCAGAGGGGAAATATCACTCGGGAGAGGAGCTTGGTCGGGTAATTGGTAAAGAGAACCATCTGAGCATACACACATGTCCCTTAGATTGAGTAAGCTAAGTCAGTTTGTGTTGGTTATGGGTAAGTCATCCGTAGCATGTATGTTTGCATTAGGAGTCTTGTCTTCTTCTGTGTGCCTTATGAGTGATGTTTATCTATGTGTCTATCTTGTGATATTACGATCATTATGATGGTAACGTAAATAGATGTAAGTGAAACGGAAGTGGACATATATACATGTATATAGTATATAGACGTATCCATATGTATATACACATTGATACAAACGTATGTTTGCAGATGGATATGCTCATACGGATGCATCAATGTGTATACCTACACATATGTGTACATATAGGTGGATACAAACGTATGTTGGTAGATGGATATGCTCATACGGATGCATCAATGTGTATACCTACACATATGTGTACATATAGGTGTATACAGGTATATACATGTATATATGCACACATCCTTTAATATGTGAATATTAATAATATTATTATTATTATTGCCTTTTAATTTACATATACACATGTATATATATATATATAGATATATATATTGAAAGTACGCTGATTGGCTCGCAATATATATATTCATGGAATATATATGTAAATATAAATACATTTATATATGTAAAAATATATATATTTAATATATATATAATTAATTTGAAATGAATCAATATATCTCATAGTTAAGTGTTTAAATGAAGACTTTATTTCAAACTATGAAACCAAATGAATAAATCGATTAATGATTTATCAATCTTTTGATCTATGGGAACCGATTAAATAAATCAAATGGAAATATATCGACTCTTGGGTTTATGAAAATCAAATCAATGTCATTTTGAACTAAAGAGGAAATACAAATTTATCTCATACGCCATCTGACTTTGGCTAATCTGAAATATTTGAGTTTAATTCTGAAACGCCATTGGTGGAAGCCACGCTTGGTAAACTCATGCGTTGGAACGGGAAAAACGTATGAAATCATTGACCAAGTCTAGATTGGAATTCATGGATGATTTTATGCAGCCTAGAAAAGAGGCGATGTGTACAAAATTTGCAAGAGACTTTGTCTCACCTGTATGATTCACCCGCCATATTACGAATTTGGCGCCACCTCTGTAACATTATTCCTGTAGGTGTTGATTTGAGAATTCCACCATGTGCAATTGAATCATTCTTCATTTTGTTGTCCCAATTTGGAGGTCGACTCACCATTAAAATGCTGAGTATGAGCTTTGTTTGCTGACACCTTTAAGTTTGAAATAATCAAACACATAGAGGTGTCAATTCTCATGCCAATTCTGTAGGATTCTTTGAGTGGAAGTTCTCTATAAATAGGAGCTCAATTTCCCTCATTCGTATTATTATTCATCTTCATTTCTTCACTTGAGAATTCATTTCTATCTCTGCCGCCATTACTCTGTTTTTTGAGTTTAGCATTGTGAAAGCCATTTCTGAGTTTAGCATTGTGAAAGCAATTTCTGAGTTGAGTTTATTATTCTGAGAGCACTTTCTGAGTTAATTACCTGAGACTAAGAGTTATTTTCTGTATGTGAACACTGAGATTCATTGAGCAATTCAATTGCTGTATTCTTCATCTTTGAGAGGGCAGATTCTACCCAAGGAATCTGTCATTTACTTGAGAGAATATCTGAGAGGAAAGTGGCGAAATCAACATTCATTGAAGAGCTGGAATAAGGTTTGGAATAGCAGCTCTGTCATCTTGTTTGGGAAAAGCGTAATTAGGCATGAGATATTCTTCTACTATCTGTTCTAGTTATTCATTTAACACTTCCTGATTGGTATTATCTGTCTATGAATAGAAAAGAGTTATTTCCTATATGTTTTTTGCAGTCTGGGCATAGAAAGAGAATTGTTTCCTGAACTGCATTTCTGTTGTGTATAGAAAGTGAGTTGTTTTTATGAATTGCATATCTGCTTACACCTAGGGAGTAAATTGTATAAAGAACAAAGATGCATACTTGTGTGAATTGCATTAATTGTATGATCTCCATATAAGGAGAATATGGCTGTAATAGTTACTATATACTAGGACCGAGATGAGGACAGGAGTCAAATAAATTTTGTCAGCTTAAGTTATTAGGTTAACTGAGATAAGCTTGAGTTACTCCTAGGATAAAGATTTCCAGTATAGGAGGGGAATTTGTAAGTTACTTGTTATGCTGTTTCATTTCTAGTAGTTTAGTTTGTTGTAGGATGTCTGGGGTGATGGATTCACCCATTGAAGGACAAAACCTACGTGTAGTGTAAGGAAGCCTTAAGTCAAATCGACCTTGACTAGTGCATGTGATAGATGACTTCATTCAAAGTACTAAATGAGAATACTTTGGCCAAGTAGTGAAATGTACAACATCCACTTAGATGTGAGTTAGTTGAGACTACACCGTCAGTTCATCGTGATCCTGTATTACATACTAGTTCAAGAGTTGCCGGATGCACATGACCTAGTTATGTAGGACACAACACTATGCTCAGTTGGTAATCGTTAACGGATACCCTACCTATCTCTTCGTTCGAAGGGAGGGCCATCTATTGAATAATGGATGTGCGGGAGACTGCAATATAAGTCTGTGGTTGGTGGAAAAGCGCCCGAGTGATGTTTCTCCTCCACAACAAGTGGCCGATGTACCAAGATTTGAAAGGATGGACTCCTAGACCTTCTTACTACTATTTGTTCAAAAGCTTACGAGCTATGTATGTATCTTGTGCTTTATTACTTTGTTGATTTCTTTGAAAAGAAAAAGGTTAAAAGTTGAATTATGTTGTAACATGTTTTCAAATTGAAAGGAAATTTTTTATTGGAATGGCATTGTCTTTACTTATTGCTGTTAAATTATGAAATTTTTATTTTACGTATGGGTTAGGTCATTACAAACTGAGCTTCAACCCAGCAAGAGGCTCCAACCTCTATTTGATAGGCTTCAACGTATTTAATTCTTCAATGCTGATATGATGAACTCCTTCACCAAATATGATTCAAACACAAATCTAATCCAACTACAACTTCTCTTCCTTCTCAAATCTGAACACACACCATGCAATATCCTTGATCACATTTCACACAATAAACTTCTCTCCCAGATCTGATCACAAATTACAAGTCTCATCCAAACACAAATCTAATCCACACTCAAATATAAACCTTCCTTCCCAAATCTGATCACTATCATGTACCAATTTCTTTCACAAATCCGATCCAATCTATGCACCAATTCTTTTCACACAACTGATCATGGCATTATTTTCACATAATTTTCTGCCTTACCATCTGGTCAAATTCACTTTACAACCTGCTCTTACTCTTCACATATATTCGTTACATATATTTGTATTTACCCTTCATACATGGTCAGCATCTCTTCTTAAAATAGATCTCAATTGCTTTTCATTTTCTGCCCCTTTATCTCTTTTCACTCTGCTCTTTTACACAGAAATATATCATTTGAATTCTTTCTTTCAAAACTTTCAAATCATTTACCTCTTATATGTCTTCAATGAGGGTAAGAGACATACCCTTTCACAATGTTTACCACCTTTGTCAATGGATGCTACTCTTGAAACAGATTGCTGTCCTTTCACAAGGAAGTCGCTGCTTTTTACAAATAAAATAGCATGCCTTTACAATATTTAATCACTGCCTTTACAAGTATATCACACCTCTTAATTATCCTTCATAATTGCATCATATATTTGTTACTAATTAGTGCACATCTTCTATATGTATAATCTTTTTGCTTGGCGCTGCTCTTATATGAGGTTGGCCATCCGATTTGCAAGAAGTCAGTCCGGATTCCTAATAGAAGAAGTCGACCACCTTGTATCTTTTAATTTAAACTTTATCTCCTTAAGAAGAGTCGACCATCTGGTCATTTTAATTCTTTTACTTTATGTGCCAAAGGATATATGGGTCGGCCCATATAAATAGTGTCTTATTTTATCTTTCACATACTTCAACATTATGTTTGAATCTTTAATTTAAACATACCCATATCTCTAAATCGGTCACCAATTCCACAATCTCTTCAACGGTAAGGTGTAATGGATATATTTCGCTTTGCTCTCCAACGGGGATGTATAATGGTTAATTTCTTATTGTAATGGTCCACTCTTTACCTTGACATAAATGACAACACTTACTTGACATTCTTGTCCATACATCTTTGGACAACTAATCCAATAATCTCCTCGACAAACTATTTGACATCAACAATCTTGTTCATGCATCTTGACATCAATGACAACATATTCCATCGATCTCCACATTAAACTCTTTGGCATCAATGACGACCTTGTCCACCTTTGACATCAATGACAACATTTCCAACAATTTTAATTTTCGTCTTGTATGTAGTTATTTAACTTTCTCTTCTTTGTCAAGTTCAAAGAAGCGATGATGAGAGATTTTGAAATGATAGTCTTAGGTTTGCTAAAATGTTTCCTTGACATTGAGGTAAAATAAATGGATCATGGTGTTTTTATTTCTCAAATGAAGTATGCCATAACTTTTTTGAAGAGGTGAACAAGATGTTGAATAAGTAGCTTGCACCAACACTAGCAATCACTGGTATGAAACTAAGGAAGATTGTATCAACAATATAAACCGAACCTTGTACAAGAGTATGTTTGGAAGATTAATATATTTAACAACATCCGGGCTTAATATAGTATATGTAATAAGCTTGATTTCTATATTTATGGAGATATCAAAGGATACACATTGGCAAGTAGGTAAGAGAATCCTGAGATATGTCAATGACACTAAGGGTAATGGTGTTTTGTATATTGCATCAACCGAGTTTGGGCTGGTTGGATATATTGATAGTGATTGGGTAGGTAGTGTAAATTACAGGAAGAGCACATTGGGATATGTGTTCCATATGTGTTCCATTTGGACTTAGGAGCCATTTTATTGGTATCCAAGAAACAACCCATATTTTCACTTTCCACATTAGAAGTTGAGTAATCATAGTGAATGTAACAACATGTTAGGCTATTTGGCTTAAGAGGATCTTGGTAGATTTGAAGGAGAAACAAGAAGATGCTACAACCATATATTGTGACAATTTATCATCAATAGCCTTGACAAGGAACCTAGTTTTTCATGGAGGAAGCAAGCATATTGAGATTTGCTATCATTTCATAAGGGAGCTCATAGCACATGGAAAAATTGAAGTTCAGTTTGTAGATCTAAGTAGTATCTTGTAGATATTTTCAACAAGTGTTTTCAATAAGCCACTCTCAAGAAATAGTTTTGAATGCCTAAGAAGCAATTGGGGCCTCATGGATAGAGTGGCAACAAATTTGGAGCCTTCGTAGTTAGCTCTGAAAGTCACATGTAGTTAACTCTAGAAAACTTTGGAATGTTAGCTCTGGAGGTCATATATAATAACTTTGGAAATGTACAGTTAACTTCGAAAATATACAATAAGCATAAAAGAGACTCAAGATTAAGGGGGAGTGTTGGAAATGCCCAACCTTGAGTTAGAGAAATAAATTTTTGATATGTCCTTTATCCTACTCAATATTAAAGTAATGTTTTATATTGTAATGGTCAATTAGCTTTTAGGATAAACTTTAGGAATCTTCTTTATTAAAGTCCTGTTGACTTTAGATATTTTTCCTATTAGTTGTCATCCTTATTCTTTGTGGATAAGATATTTGCAAGGTTGCCAAGAGATCAAAATTGGTATTCGTACGGGAGACTAGTACCAGTACCGGTACGTCTATTTTTGAAAAATAGGAGACTGGGGTACTTGGAGATGCCATTTTTTTAATATAATTTAATAATAAATTTGGTACATTAAAACTAAAATTATCATGACATTGAACTTTCAAAACAAGAACACTGGTAAAGTTTCAACACACAAATGCCATTGTGTCAAAGAGTCAAAAGAGTTCATAGCTCATACTACATATTTGATATTAGTTAATACATATTGAAAGTTCAGAAATGGTGGTAGCCTGATAGGCTGACACACAAACAAAAAACAAAAATCAGAAATCATAAA
This sequence comes from Sequoia sempervirens, assembly GCA_007258455.2. Taxonomy (NCBI): domain Eukaryota; kingdom Viridiplantae; phylum Streptophyta; class Pinopsida; order Cupressales; family Cupressaceae; genus Sequoia; species Sequoia sempervirens. The sequence goes on from VDFB02360476.1 coordinate 105,453, forward strand.
TCTATTGTCTACACTTCTATGTCATCCATATCTAGGTCCTTAGTGATGATGCTCTCCAAATAGTCATCACTCTCAAGATTAGGTTCCTTTGTTGGTAGTAGAAGTGGGGGTAAATCATTGAGGCCATATGGTTCAACCACTTCATCCACCATGGCTGCAACATCTCCATCGAGTTAAATTTGGTCCCATTTTGCTGAAGGACCCCTCGTATCCAGCCTCTACATGAGAGAGAAGGCGAAGTGAGCTATGAATGTATACCAGGTTCTCTGCTCTCTTTGACCCTAATCGGTTCTTTAGTGAATGAATAAAACCATAAGTACTCCAATTTCTCTCACAAGATGAAGAGCTGGCTACTTGCGAGAGAAATCTTATTGCAAATGATTGCAATTCAAGGGTTTCGCCTCCATGGTTCCACCACCACTCTATAGGGTCTTTCTTTGCATGCATATCATATAAAGCTTCCACGGAAGAAAAAATGCCATGCCCACTTGAAAACTTATTCCATTGAGTCCTCATAATTGAAGCATCCTCACCTTGGACATAAATCTTTTTATTGCAGCCTAAAATCCCTTCATTACATCTCTATCCTCATATGGATCCCTTTTGTTGGTTACTTGTATGTCATACCATTTAGGATTTAAGGCATAGGAAACACAATGAAGGGGTGTGTTAAGTTTGTTCCATCTTCCATATATCTTTTCTTATATCAAAGGATATAGAGAAAGATCTCTTGCATCTATTGTTTTTTTAACTCTTTCACACATGGAATCAATTTCTTCATAAATCTCTCCCAAACATGGTTTGTCTCAATTTGTAATTTTGATCACCTCACATATGGGCTTAATAAAGTCCACAACAAATTTAACATCGGCCCAAAAATGGTCATCAAGGACCATACCTCTCACCTCAGCTGTAGTGTATGATGTAGATTGTCTCTAAGTTGCCCATGCATCACTAACTACTATGGAACACAAAGCTCCTTTGACTTCACAAAGATGCTCAAGAAGAATACAATAAGAAGCAAACCTTGTATCAATAGGTTTGAGAAGTTCCACTTTGGCAAATTTTCAATAAATGGCTTGTGTGTGGTGATGGTTACATATAAACATTTGTATTTTTTTGCCATTTTCAATTAGATTTGAAATTCATCGGAACTTGCCAATATCTTTGAGTGTATTATTTAATGAATGCACACAGCATAGTGTCCAAAATATATGCTTGTATTCTTTTTGCACCAACATGTCCGCTGCTTTACAAACGGGGGCAACATCTGTAACAACTTGGACTACATGTGATGCCCCCACCTCTTCAATGTCGTCACATAGCTGGTTATGAAGAAATTCTGCATTTTTTCTTGTCCTGAACAATCTATTGCCTTAAAAAAATAAGGCCCTTTGTTGCATGGTATCATGATATTAAGTAGTGGACAATTTCTAGCATATGTCCACCCATCCATTTGAATACTGCATCCTTTTGTAGACCACTATTTTCATTGTTGTAGTTTGTTTCTCTAATTGAATTTTTTCTTTATCAATTAGATTAGTGTGAATCTTTTCATACCCAGGTGGTTTATACCTAGCTGGTTCATACCTAGCTGGTTCATTATTGATAGCTTGGACCACCTCTTCGTAGAAAGGTGAGTGAGCAACATTAAATGGTATTCCATTTGCATAAAAGAAGCATGTAATCACTGCATCAACTGCTTCTCAACCTTGCACATCAAATAATCTTCCAATGGGGTTTGAGCTGCCAATGTGTAGTGTCTTGTGAGAATATTCTACCGCTACATCTTTTGTTGTCATATGAACATCTCTTGTAATGTCCCCTTCTAGCTAGACATTGATACATCTGCATGATTAGCCTATCAGTGGCCCTCGTAGGCTAATAGGGCATGCTTAGAGGGTCTTCTTGGTAGATACCTTGTTGGCAGTTGGCTTCTTTTGGGATTTAGTATTCATATGGAGGTGTTCTAATGATTAATTGATATGTGTTGGCGTTTAAATTCGCACCTCTGGAATGCGGATTTGAAAACGGACAGCTATGCACAGATAAATTGCTCTTCAAATTAGGAGGGGAAGCTCCCTCTTGCTGATGGTGTTTGAAAGAAAGTAAACTAAAACTAAGTTGCCTATCTTTTTGATCAGCTTAGAGCACAAGGTTTTTAAACACAAACTTCTGAAATCGAAAGATTTTCTCGGATATAAGAAGTTCAACTCACGTACTAACTTAAACTAAAGATGTTCCTTTAACCTCTCAAGTAATAGCAGAGCAAGAGAAATTAGAAATTATCAAGGTAGATTTTCCTCAATAAAAATATTTCCGAGCAACTTCTTCTAACTAACAATTCTACACACTTCTACCTAAGCTAAAATAAAAGATCATGTGCGAACATAGATAACTCCAACTGGTAGATTTTGGGACCAAGGCGCGAGCTCATGATTTTGCCACTCAAATCTCCAAACAAAGCTCACTTCTAACATGCCTTGAACAAGAAATTCACAAAGAGGCTTTTGGTAAACTTATTCTTAACACAATAGGAAACAAATAACTCACTAACTCCTTTGTTAATAAAGAGGCTCAACAATTTGCTTATCACAACACAAATGAACAACAATACTTAAGCAACAAATAGAAGGCACAATAGGCTCAGCGTTTTGTTCTCATAAGCACGGTTAAAAAAAAAAATGAGCAAAGGCTCTTATTTATAGAGAAGCAGAGGAGTAGGGAACCCTAAAATCTCCTTTCTTTCACAATCTAGGGCTTGCTTAGCAAGCAAGCTCTATTACTAAATCTAGAAAGAAGATAACATCTAAAACCCTAGAAAGCAGAAAAAGAAGGAAACGCCAACTATTACATTTTATCTTTCTTTTCATCCTCAAAGAATGGATAAGGATTATTCCAAGAATAGAAAGAAGCGGAAAGAAAGCTTTCTAGAAGAAAGTCATGAAGTCCAACCCAGAAGTTTGAGATTGTGTCCCGGTTCGGTGCATCTATGCCATCAACAGCAAAACACCGCTTTTCAAGAATATCTTCAGCATCTGCAATAGATCTCAGGAAATCTTCGATCTCATTGGCCGCTTTATTGAACTTTGCTGACATCACTGAAATATGGCCTATCCTTCCACCAACTGGACTGCAATTGTGAACAACACTCTGGAACTGATTTTGTACCTCCTCAAGCCCGACGTAAGAACCATCTTCAAGACTCCTACCGGTAGGGGACTCGGCGACGGACTACTGGAGCAAAAGAAGAGCTTCAAATCACCCTTTGTCCAGACGAAGCTATGAATTTTTCAGATAACCTCTCATAGGTTTTAACTTTGAAAACATGACGCTCTCTCCAGGCAAGGATTTGTCTTTTGTGCTCCTTTGAAACTGCTGAACCGTAGGCTGTGTCTAAATCAGCAATGATAATCTCATGTCTCGGTTTTACTTCAGCCAGTGTCTGTTCAAATCCTTGGATACCTTGACGTAGCTTATGAGCGCCTTCCCTTAACTGGAACATCTGTGCCAAGATCTCCCTTCCTCTGATAATGAAACTCTCGATCCACTCCTGAGTCTCTTTCCCACATATGACCAGCTGTCTTAATTGATGGTGATCAGCTGGTGTCTCCAAGACCTGGGGCAGCAACTGGGTTGTTTGTGAAGAACCATGGACAAGGTTAGAAATGAAAAGCCTGAGCTGCTGATTTTCAGCCTTGAGGGCTGCCTTGTCTTCCCCATCTTTAAGCACTCTTTCTTGAAGGTTTTCGGATACAACTTTGAAGAGACTTAAATCTCCATGTTTGGTATTTCTACCGAGATTAGCCTTGACCATGACGAAATCATCCATATTCACCTCATCCCTGTTCTTGTCTTCTGGGGGCACTGCAGTCTCCATGACTATCTCGTTATCAGGATTCCTATCAAAGTGAACTTGCTTCTTTGCCTTCTTCTTAGGAGGTTCCTGATAGATGTTATCAAGATCATCAACACTCACTTGATATGAAGGCCTTCTCCTAACCCTTCCTAAGAAGCTCTCAAGCCAAGACATAGTAGTATCTTTACTAACTTCCTCAGGAGGTACTGCTGCAATCTCTTCATCATCTTCGATATCAAGATCAATGTGAATCGGTGTAGAACCTGTCAAAGGTACAGAAACATGTGTTGAAGGTGGCTCCTCTGCTTCATTTTGAGGTACGGGTTTGTCAGGAGGAACTTCTGAATCAACTGTAGGCTGCTCCTGTATGACTATGCCTGAGAAATCCAACCTTCTTTTTACATTTTTATTTGATCTACAACCTTTGACGCCATCTTGAGACTGATTTTTACCCTTTCCCTTCGATTGTGCTCTGGAAGAAGAAGGAATTATCCTTGGTGGCTCTGCTACTGGAATGGAGTTCTTCCTTTTAAGCACTAAGAAAACCTTACTATGCTCAATGACTTGTCTTGTTCTGTCTTCAACTGAAAGAGATTCTTTGTTTGCCCAATTAACTTGGTAGAGGCTGATCCTCGATTCGTTTTTGAGTGTACATCGGGAGAAGCACATCTTCATCATCATCTGATAGCCCTTCTATATCTTCATTTAAGCGGTCTTTCATCTGATGGAGAGTTAGCCTGCTGTAACTACGCCTTCGCACTTCAAACTCATCTGCACAGTTAGCCCAAAAATCTTCAAGTGCGGCTATGTGATTATAGTTCTTCTCGAATCGGCCAGCGTAGACACCATGAGGATCAAATGATCGTCTCTCGCTATAAGATTTGAGGCCGAATTTATCTAACTCTTCTCCAATTGTCCTGGCATCTGCAGCAATCTTGCATGTATAAATACCCAACCCTAATGGAAAGTGAAGAGAGGGTTTCTTTCTATTCCTCAAGACTGTGTGGACACCGTGAGCCTGCCTCAAGAATTCCATGAAGATGACCTCATCTGATGGATACCTTGGCAACATGAGTGGGGCACTTGAATAACCATAGACCCTGAGATAGGTAAAGGTAGGAAACTGTATAAACCAATCCGCCCATTCCGCCATTGCTGCCCTGGCAACTAAAGAGATGCGGACGTGCAATTCGTTGTCTAAGTCCCGCACTGTGTACATCAAGAAGGCCTCGTTCACCCTTTTGTAGTGGTGCAACGACTTTGCGAATTCCAACTGGGGATAGTAGTTATATATGTGTTGTACGCTCAACGATCTCTTGGTGTTCAACCCTCTGAATTGACCTTGATCGGCCACCAGGTAGACTAGGTATGACACCATGTGGAATACATGAAACTGGAAGTATTCTGTTATTTGCTGATGTAGGCAATCACTAATCAAAGTAGGCCAATCATAGAATTCGGTTTTCTTCATGATGTGAGGTATGGCATAAAACATCCAAGGTTGGAACTTGGTGGCATCTTTTGAGCCAGTGACCTTGTTGAGCAAAGTGATGATGATGGCAACCTTGTCCTTGAACTCCCCTCGCCCGACATTCTTGGGCAATGTTTTATGTTTTTCTTTCATCCATCTCTATGCAATTTTCTTGCTATATTTATCTTTATGCATATTCCACATCCTTTCGCATTCATCCTTTGAAAGAGTTACGCTTTCAGGCCACGGGGGAATGGAAAAACACCTTTCGACCATATCAGGCTTTAGACTGCAAATCAATCTACCGTCTGCTGACTGGATCTCCCTAGTAGCCGGGTCGTAATGCTTAATGCAAGCGATTACGAACTCAAGGCTCTGAATTGATATAGGAATTGACGCTGCTGCGAGGAGTCCAGAATGTCCCAGGTTCTTGATTGAAGTGTTGCCTGCTCTCTCCAAGGCATGTAGATCGAACACCGGCTTGACATGATGCAAGTCCGTCTCAGCTGTTTTGATATAATTGTGAAAGAGAATGATTCGGACTTGAAAACATTAGGAGTGTACTCCATTTCAGAAAACCTAAGAATGATCAGAATCCGCCTCTTGGTTCGCATAAGTCTTGGAACAATTTCTATTTTGTAATGCTGATTTTGTGCTCTAATGGACAAATTTTGAGAAATTTTTCTGAGATATGGGTTTTGTCTAAAATATCGATGCAAGACAACCCGTGATCGTCCGCTTTTGAAAATTTTGAATTTTGCCTAAAAAGCAGCAAAACCCTAATTTCTTCAATTTTTCCCCGAAAAGCGGCATCCGGTTTTGTTCGCAAACAAGATTACAAATGGACCTAGCTGATTGGATTTTTGCAAAAACCCCCGACGCTTTGATCGAAAAAGCAGCCAACCCTAGATTTTGAACTTTCTTGAAAAAAAGCTGCGATATGGGTTTTCTTCAGAAGATTGATTGGAAAAGACCCAGATGGTTGAAATTTGAATGCACTGAGGTTTTCACTGACATGCAAAATAAAAGCACTCTCTGCAACTTGATGAAGTTCTTGAAAAATTCTTCAGAAGATTGAGGCAAAAAGACCCAGATGACAGAAAATTTGAGAGCCTTGGCCTTCTGCTTGAAAAATTTGATCTTCTGGAACAAAAAGCTTGAAAAAGCAAGGGTTTATGCTTGCTGATCTGAAAAAATCTGATGTAAAACCAGCAAGGATGGATTCTTGAATCACAAAAATTCTTCAAACTTGCTGCTCCAACTTTCTCCTCTGGATGCTACCTGCAAAAATAATGAAAAATACATGAAAGAATGATGTTAAATAGACTTTAGGGCTTTGGATTAGGTTTTGCTTTCTTTGCTTTTATTTCCAAAACCCTAAAACTTAGCTTTCTTGAACTTGGACGCCATTCACCACTTGCAAATTTTGAAAATTTTGAAAACCTCAAAAATTTCTCTAAGGCATGAGAATTTGGGCGCCCTTCTTCACCAGGGGCGCCTGCTTTATCCAGTGTTAGCCAAAATTTTAACATTTTCAACTTTCCTTCATTTTGACATGCTACTTCGCCTCTGATTTCCCGTTGACAGATTGATCCGACAGGCGAGCTGAAGGTTTCACGGCGGAGCCTGACTGATTCTAAGAAAGAAGTTTTGGAGGCACCTCTGGCAAAATCTTTCATTTCGACCTCCGAATTCATGAGTGCCTTTACCTTCCAGGGGCGCCCATTTCACCCAAAGATAGCCATTTTTCTGATCTTCAAATTTCTTCATTAAATCCTCTTCTACAAACGATCTTGTCGGATCTGGAGCTCCGGGCGTCGGATTGACTGAAGAGTATGCTCATCGCGAAGCTGACGAAAAATGAAGAGGGGTCTTCTGGGATGAACTTCATCAAATAATGATTTTAAGGACCCCAAAAGTTTGGGCGCCCTTCTTGACTGGGGGCGCCCACTTTCACCAGAGTTAGCTTTATTTTTGATTTTCTGTGTTTGCTTCTGAATTTTGGTTCTCAGCCTTTGTCGGACCCCACTTTTAGCTCTTCGTATCTGGTGATTGCGAACTCCGATTGACGTGCTGAGTGTCTCACTGGAAAGCTGGATCAACTGCGAAGAGATTTCGTTAGACACACATCTGCAAGTTCATTCATTTGGGCCTTTGAAAACTTGGGCGCCCTTCTTCACCTGGGGCGCCCATTCTTCCCAGACTTAACCATTTTTCATAATTTTCAACTTCAAGTTTGAAACCTTCACTTTGAACCTTCGTCTTTGATTCGAATTTGCTGGAAGACGACCAGTTGAAAATGTTGACGAAGACAGGCATCGCGAAGCTGGGCGGAATCTAAAAAGATTGAGTATACTTTTGGATCATGGCTGCTGAATTTACCCCTCCAAAAAGTTGGGCGCCCTTCTTCACCTGGGGCGCCTAGAATTTCAACACTTAGTCAAATTTGTAATCTTTTCCAAATTCTTCACGTTGACTTCAGTTTGAAACCTCCCGTTCGGCGCTGAATTCCGGATGACTGAGTAAACTGATAACTGCACCGCTGGATCCATCACGAAGCTGGCAGAGAACTGAACAAGTTTGACTGGAGGTGAAAACCCTAAATCTGACATTTGATGCCCTAAAAAGGTGGGCGCCTTTCTTCAACTGGGGCGCCCAAACTTGCCAGTGTTAGAAAATTTTCATGAATTTTCAATTTTCTTTCTCGTTCTTCGTGCATGTTCATCATTTCATCTTCTGTCGAATACCTCAAACGTTGGATCTGACGCCTGGCAGCCGGCTGATCTCCATTGATGACCTCGGAGCTCCAGAATGCTTCAGAAAAAGCAGAATAGACCCACTAGGGCAAAATTGACCATTTCGAGATTCTGACTACACCAGTCTGATGCAGGCGCATTTTGAGCCAATCAAAATCAGTTTGGACCCTGTCGGACCAACTTTCTATTTTTAGAAAATTTTGCCAGTATCTGTTTTGAAAGAAACCCAAAAAAACCCAGAAAACGTTACTAATTTTAAAAAATTTCTAAAAATAGCAGTTTTCCTAAAATTTAGGGATGAAAAACTGAGATCTGGGTTTTGTAGATTAAGCTGCTCTTAGCAGACCCAGATCGTCAAAAATTGAAAATTTTGCGTTTTAACCTCTCATGCAAGACATGCACACCCAAATTTTGACCTTTTTGACTGATTTGACAAGACTTTTACTCATTTCTTCAAAATATCTAAGTGTAAGAAAAATTTTAATTTTGGGGTACAACAATATGTTTCTATTTTTAGAAACCTCATGTTATAAGTTGATGTTATATTTGCACTTTATGTTATGAGTTATTATTTTATTATAAAATAAAAATAATAATAAAATATTAAGATGCTTCTAGAAGGTGCCCTATTGAGGAGAAAGAAAAATATAAAAGAGGGTGTTGGCTGCCATTGTTATCATGCAGCATTTGACATCTACAATTTTATGAGCACTTGTGGAGCTAAGGTTTCTATAGTATATTGTCTTTGGAAACGATAACTCCCATTGATAGCATAACTGAGGAAGTGAAATATCTTCTGAAGGGTTGCAGCTGTTGGAGAGGTTAATTCAAACTTCAAATTAAGCAAAATTGGTGCCAAAGGCCAATTTTGGTACAAGTCGATTTGGTGCTTTGTTGGAGATTATTTGTGGCATTGAAATCTTCCTCATTTTGTCATCTTGGAGGTCGATTTGAATTGTGGAGAATTCTGATTTAAAAATCAGAAATTACAGTCAAAAGGGGGGACGCCATTGGAGGCTTGATTTTGCCTGTAGGAACCCATTCTTGCATTGAACTTCACTCTAGCTTGGTGCACCCATTTCACAAGGTCAAGGCAATTATGTTTGAAGCTTAAGGAGGCTGGAAATGATTGGAGATTATTTTATTTTACCAATCTGATCAGAACAGGGACGATTTGCTTGAAGGGGTTGATTTGGCTTGGAGAGAGGCCATTTTGCTTGGATTTCGATTTCTTCATCAACCATCATCCTATGGGCCATCATATTACCAGGTTTCTCTATTAATCATTCATGATATCATCGCATATTAGGAGTTATATGTTGCAGCTGTAGGTGAACATTCTTATCAGCCATTATCATTTTTCAATATCATTGTAAATGCCAAGAGTCTTGGCCATTTTGTAATCAGCATTGTATTGAACAGTCATTTGCAATCAAGGAAAAATAAGTAGTTGCTCAATTATAGTTGTTATTGTGCATTTAAATATCATTTGTACTCAGCTTAATAATATGCATGCCAAGTGTTTGACAAAATGTCTCTTGGCTGTAGCTGCATTTTATACATGTAGTTTCTCATCTATTTGCATCTAAAAATACAAAAAGTGATTGCATTGCACTTAGATACTTGTATAAACTTTGTAGAAGTTATTTACAAGCTTTCAAATCAATTTGGCATTCATCATAAGCATCAATCAACATATTGAAACTTCAGACCAGCAAACTAGAACATTGCATACAAATTGTTTGACAAAATTACAAGGCAGCAAATTGAAGAAATAAGGGTTAGTTTGAGCAAGGCTCATTACATTTCTAGAAGACACATCCACCTTTTGGCTCTCTATTTTGATTTTGAGTTGCAACAGGTGCCCTTGTTGTTGAAGCATGAGAGCTCAAATTAGAAACTTTCCCATCATCCCTTTCTTGATCCTTGACAGTGCCATATCGTTCTATCTCATTTACACAAGGATCAACACCTTTTCCAGGTATGTGAAGGAAATGAGTCCTCACCCTCGTGTAAGTGCCTAGCCATGATGTTTCACAAAACTTACATGTGATTGTGGCTGTTCCACTTGAACCCTTTGGTGCTGGAACATGATCGCAATACTTACACAATGGGTACAAGCCTTATTTTCCCCCACCTGACATTCTAAAACAAATAAAAAAAATATTAGATACTCAAAACCAAAATTGGATAAGTCAATGCCTAAGATACTAAAATGCGATTGTGAAGAGTATTGAAAATAGTGATATGAAACTAATAAAAATGTATGTAGACAATCGCATAGGTTTCAACTATTGATGTTTTGGACACTTCTAGGAACCTTATTAGTCATTGAGATGGTGTTGAGCACTCCATTAGTGTTCATTGTTCAATAAGTTTTCGGAAAAAAGTCAATATAACATTTCAAAGGACATTTAGGTTGCTATTGGATCTTCCTCTCTTCCGCATGTTAATTGGTGCAAATGAAACATGGTAAGTAAAACGCCTACCATAGTCAAATAAAATTTTTTTTGGCACAAAATATCATCTTTCATTTGTAGGCTTTGGGCATCGAATATTATGCAAAGTGCAAAAATTTCATTGTTTTGGGACAATTGAGAAAAAAATGCAAGTATTTATAAAGATCCATTAGGAGTGAGGATTGTTTCAAATTAGTGATAATACCCCAAGAAATATCTTTTGAACAATCAAGTAGATTTTGGGGTCTATTTTTCGTAATTTTTTTGGCGGATTTTTTAACAAAATTTGTGGGTTTTAACAGTTAAAAATTGCCCAGGGTTTTACTTGTTGATGATAAATACAGCTTCGTACGATTCCTTCTAGCCTATCAAATTAAATGATAGCTTCCAGCTATTTAATTTATATGTTGTTATGAGAAGATGCGCCTTACTTCATTTAATTGTTTATCATATCTTGGCTGACTTGATAAGTGAATTATTTAATTTGTAATTATTCTCCTTGTGGCCGACCTTGTTCTTGAAGAGGTGCGACCTCTCCCAAGCAATGTATAAATACAAGATCATTTGTCCTCATTTAAACATCAAGCAAGTTCGATATTCATTCTATATTCAAGTGCGAATTATATCTTGAGCAAATTGCGATTTTCTCTAAGTGCGATTTCCTTCAAGAGCAGGTTGAAGTTATCTAAGAGTGCAGATTGTAATCTGTATGATTGCATCTAGAGTTGATGCTATTACTTGGCCTTGAGTTCGGCCTCATTGTACAAGAGAGTGTTGTTTCTTGAATAATATATAAGAGAGATTTTGTTGCTGGGTTTTTCTCCCTCAAGAGGAGGGTTTTCCCAGGGTATCTGCTGTGTTCTGTGTCTGATTTTTTAATTAATTTCTGTGCACATATTCTGATCACTAAATTTAACATTACTTTGCTACTCAAGTCAAAATTTTTCCCAAAGATTTTAGTGGTTTTTCTAAGAACATCGAGTTTCTTCATTTTCTGTGATTTCAGATTGCGCAAGGGATGGCTTCATTTCCCAAAATCATGCTGGAAGACAGCCAAAGGTTCATGGGCAAAAATTATAAGACCTGGAAACAAAGGATGCTCATGATCTTTGAGTACAGATGCCTTGATTAGATTGTCCTCAGTACATACACTCATCCAACAGTTGTGGGTAAAGACTGGGACAAGTTTGATGAGCGTAATTGTGAAGCTGTCATGCTCATTAAATTATTAGTAATAGACGCAATGCTTTTAGAGGTATCATTAGGGAAAACCTCTATGGAGATTTGGATGCACCTACGAGATTTGCACAAGACGTCAAATAAAGGCAGTGCCTTCTTCTTAAAGAATATGTTGTTCTCAACCATGATGGACGGGAAAATATCTTTGTAGGATCATTTGATGAAGATCAAAGGTATTTGTGATCAATTGTTAGCCATGGGTTGCAAGATGGAAGAAGATATGGTGCTTATAACATCGAAAAGCTTACCATGGTCATATGAGCATTTCGTTGAAACACTCAACATCACATCTACCAATGTTGACCTGAAGTTCGATGACTTGTGCAACAAAGTCTTGCAACAAGACAGATGGAAGAAGTAGTTTGGTAGCAATAGCGATTCATCGAGTGTGGAATAGGTCTTTACAATTAAGGACAAGGACAAAGGCAAGTGGCCTCAGAAGAAAGGTCAAGGAAATTTTGATGATACTTTGAAGAATTTGAAGACTATCATATGTCACTATTGCGGTGAACTTGGTCACATGAAGAAGCACTGCAGAAAGTGGTTGGCTGATAAAAAATCCAACCAGGGAAGCCCTCCACAAAAGGTTCATGTCGTAGAGCATTTTGAGCAGGAGTCAACCTTCTTTGCTTTCATGGCCAAATGATCAGTAGATCAGGTCAACTCTTCTACATGATACATTGATTCAGGAGCATCTCAACATTTTACACACAGGAAGGATTGGTTCACTGAGTATACAGCTTGCTCAGATTCAGTGATCTTCGGTTGTGGTGAGGAGTATACAGTTGTTGGTAGACACAATGCTCAAATAACTTCTAGAGGGAAAAAAATCTTTTTTTCCTCAATGTATACTATTTTCTGGGCATGGAGCTCAATTTTCTTTTAGTGAGTCAGATTATGTGCCATTGTCTTGAGTTGGACGGCATTTTCAATACACACAAGTACCATATTGTTGAGGAGTCCAAGAAAACCATCATAGTTGGCATAGAGGATCATGGTTTGTGTCAGCTTATTGATACTAGAGAGGTTCAAGAGCATGTGTTGGCAGCCAAGAGTTCATTTGCTATCAATACTCTTTGGCATCAATGTTCTGGGCATCTCAACCTTTCTTATCTCTCTTAGTTGGATCGCTCGAATACGGTAGAAGGTTTACTTGAAATCCACCATTAGATACCAGGTGTTTGCGAAGCTTGCCAAGCAGGCAAACAACACAAAACTTTGTTTCCAGGTGGACATGCTTTGAGAGCATTGAGAGTTCTATAGCTGGTTCATGCAGATGTATGTGGACTAATGAATACGGCATGAGTCATTGGTACCAGGTATTTTTCTTTTTTTTGTAGATGATTTCACTAGGAAAATGTGGGTGTTTTTCCTAAAAGAAAAAGTAGATGTGTTTAAGGATTTCCAAAAGTTCAAAGCATTAATAGAAAAAGAGTCTGACTATTCAATAATCACTCTTAGGTCTGATAATGGAGGTGAATTCTGTTCAAATGAATTCATGGACTTTTCTGCTAAACACAGTATCAAAATTCAATTCACAATACTCTATACTCCACAATAGAATGTAGTGGTTGAGAGAAGGAACCATACTATTACGAAGATGGCCTAGTGTATGTTGGAGAACATGAGTGTTCCCAAGAAGTTTTGGGCAGAGACAGTTTACACTATAGTTTATCTTGTCAACAGGTCTCTGACACACGCAGTGAAGGAGAAAACCCTAGATGAAGCATGGTCTGGGGGGAAAACAAAGGTGAGCCATCTAAAGGTTTTCAGTTCTATTGCATATGCCTGGATTCCAGATGCAAAAAGAACCAAACTAGACTCCAAGAGTCAAAAGTTAATGCTTATAGGGTACAGTGAAAATCATAATGCCTACAAGTTGATTGATGTGGACATTGACCACTTAACATTCAACAAAAATGTGGTGATTGATGAAGAATTTGGGCCTTTTCAACTCTCTTCTAACTTCAAGAGTACTTAAGATCACCCTTTGAAGGCTAAAGATTTAGGTGTACAGCTTCCATTAGCTACACCTGATGATTTGAACAAGTAGAATCTCCTAGGCAAGTACCAGTACTATATTTTTTTTAGGAAAACTTGGATCAACATCCAGATGATATAGTACCCGTCAGTCCAAGTCATGATGACCACACTGATTTGGATGAAGGAGTTTCTACAAAGAGACTAAGTGGTGGGAAAAACTCATTAGTGATGTTCGAGATGATGAAATGGTCGAGGGTCGATCATTTAGATGCAAGAGCAAGCAAAACACAGTTAAACTTGCTCTTATGACCAATATTCAGGGAGTGTATGAGCCACAGGTATTTGTTGAGGCAAAAGATAAACTTGAATGGGAAAAGGCCATGGAAACCGAACATCAAAATCTTATGAAAAATAAGACTTTTGGGTTCTTTCAGATCTTCCACCACGGAAGAAACCAATTGGTTGCAAATGGGTGTACAAACTCAAGTACAAAGTTGATGGTACATTTGATAAGTACAAAGCATGGTTGGTGGCTAAAGGGTTCTCGAAGAGAGAAAGTATTGATTATGAGGAAACTTTTGCTCCTACATCAAAGATGAGCAACATCTAGTTAGTTCTAGCCATGGTAGCACAATTTGGCTAGAAAGTCCATCAAATGGACGTGAAGAGTGCCTTCCTTAATGGTGACTTAGCCTTAGGGTTTTTAGGTTGCAGGAAAGGAGCATTAGGTATGTAGATGACGAAGGCTCTTTATAGCCTAAAGTAGGCGCCTAGGGCATGTTACATAAAGATTGATAGGTATTTTGATCAGCAGGGATTCCAGTGAAGTCCTTTAGACCCAAATTTATACATCAAAAGCATAGGCAATGAAATCATCCTTTTGGTCATTTATGTGGATGATATCATCATTACAGGTAGTGAAGCACATTTGATTGAAGAAATCAAATGTAATTTGTGTAAGGCTTTTGACATGACAGACTTAGGCCTCCTACATTATTGCCTAGGTGTAGAGGTTTGGTAGACAGATGGTGGTATTTTTATTTCTCAATCTAAACATGCTCGGAGTTTGCTTGAAAAATTTAGAATGACAAATTGCAAAATCTCGTCTACACCTATGGAGAAAGGGATGAGGCTTTCAACCAAAACCAACTCAAATGTAATCAATGAGTCAACATTTAGGCAACTAGTGGGCAGCCTTATCTATCTTACAGCCACTAGACTTGATTTGAGTTATGTTGTGAGTTACATTTTCTGTTTTATGACAGCCCCAAAGGAAAAACATTGGGTTGCAACGAAGTGGGTACTGAGATATGTGAAAGGGACATTTGACTTTGGCATTTTGTATGGTAGAAGCAAAGATCCTAGGCTGGTTGGGTTCACAAATTCAGATTGGGTAGGTTTTGTCGATGACAGGAAGTCCACTTCCGAATATGTTTTCAATCTTGGTATGAGTGTAGTCACATGGACCAATAAGAAGTAGCAAGTGGTAGCTCTTTCCTTGACAAAGGCAAAGTATTGAGGAACAATCAAAGTAGCATGTGAGGTATTATGGCTTCGAAGGATGCTTTTATACATGTGAATGCCTCAAGCAAGGCCTTCACCCATGTTTTGTGACAATCAAAGGATGCTAAAGCTTGCCAAGAATGCAATCTTCCATGAGCGTACCAAACGTGGAGCTTCATTGTCATTTTATTAGGCAACTTGTAGAAGATGGATCAATGATGTTGTGGTATTGTCCAACTGAGGACCAAAATGCAGACATTCTTACCAAGTGCTTGAGTCCTGACAAATTTGTAAATTTTTGGGATAAGCTTGGTGTAGTTAGTAGAATGACCATTAAGGGAGGGTATTAAAGAAATGTTTTATATTGTAATGGTCAATTAGCTTTTAGGATAGGCTTTAGGAGTCTTCTTTAATAAAGTCATGCTGATTTTAGATATTTTTCCTATGAGTTGTCATCCTTATCCTTTGTGGATAAGATATTTGTCATCCTTATCCTCTATGGATAAGATTTACCTTTTTGCTTTATGAGTTGTCAATCTTATCTTATGAGTTGTCATCCTTATCCTTTGTGGATAAGATATTTGTCATCCTTATCCTCTGTGGATAAGATATTTGTAATCCTATATAAGGATGTTTTTGCTCCTTATTTCATAATAGATTTTTATGCAATCTGTTATCCTAAATTTTTAACTCGTTTAAAAATTTAGGTAACCAATCAAAATTTTCTTAAAACTTGAGATTTTTTTTCTCTAAGGCACGCATTACGAGGTGCAAAGGGTGGAAAATCTCTGTTTCAGGTTGATTTACCTTTGGGCTACCCTTTTTCCCCCTTACGTTTCCGTTTTCGTTGATTTCTGACTTGTTTTTAATGTCTTTTTGGCCAATTTCGGGTTTTCAGAGCAACTCAGCAAATAGGGAAATTTAGACTCTAAGGCAAAATTGCTAAAGTGTTTTAAAAACCCGAAATTGCTAAAGTGCCTTAAAAACCCGAAATTGCTTTAATAACTTCAAAAGTTCGAATTTCTTCAAAAGTTCAAAATGAAAATTGTTTTTTGATCTGAAAAGTCCGAATTGGTCTAAAGTGAAATTGCTAAAGTGCATAAAAAACCCGATTTTGTAAAAAAGGCATGTAAAGCTTCATAAAAAACCCGATTCATGACTTTGATGTTATTTTTCATTGTGAAAGCTTCTGAAAAATCCGATTCTTCTCAGATTCGAGCTGGTTGAATTCTTCTTTGCATTTATTTCCTCATTTTATGGAGATTTGGTCGACCTTAATGCTTCAAATTCGGACTTTTACCAGTAAATAACCGAGTCTCTGTCGTTTTCAACGCGTCTAGGGTTTTTGTTTCTGCATTTTCGCGTATTACAACTCATCTCCAGGTATGATTCGCATTTTTCCTCTTTCTTTTAATATTTTACTATCATCTATGTGCGTTTTATTTTATTATCAATGATATTGTCTTCTGCATACCACGTTTTTGCTTTTTATCACCGTTTCAAAACGCGTTTTTATTTTTTACGCGTTTTTCTTTCTATCCTTCGCTTTCATCATGGTTATTTTTGTATATTTGTTGGTATTTTTGCTAGTTTTATCAGAACGCGTTTTCTCTTACTGGTTTTCTTTATCTTAAATACATTTATTTATCTCAAAAGTCCGCCTTCATACTAAAACGTGTTTTCTTGATACATTCTCGCCTCTTTCATTTA
Source organism: Sequoia sempervirens (assembly GCA_007258455.2). Lineage (NCBI taxonomy): Eukaryota > Viridiplantae > Streptophyta > Pinopsida > Cupressales > Cupressaceae > Sequoia > Sequoia sempervirens. Next base: position 122,433 of record VDFB02360476.1, read on the forward strand.
TTTGTCTACTCACCATTTTCTTTCATTTCGTTATTCACTCTCACTGCCATTTATTCCTCCATTTCATTCGCCATCTCCACTCATATATCTCCATATTATCTCCATTCGCCCTTATATAAAAATGCGTTTTTCTCATATACATTCACACGCCTTCTCCATTTTACTGAAATTTTACCTTCCATCTCATTTCACCTACCTCCATATTTCATACATAATGCATTTTCCCTTTAAAAAATGCTTTACATGATTAAAACGCATTTCTTCCATTTCATCGTTCATTTCCAGCAATAAAATTTCATATATCATGCTCATTCCTTTCACTTCATTTCGCCACTTCATATATCCATCATTATTTTTCACAAAAAAACTATTCACTTTGTGTTCATTTCGGGTTTTTAGCCTAAAAATACAATTTCGGGATTTGTATTTGAAATAACAATTTTTAAATTTGCAAAGTTCAAAAACTGTTAAACTTCTGAAAAATCCCGATTGCCTTTGTGAAAATTGTCAAAGCTCATAAAAATCCCGAAATTGCAAAAAGCAGAAGTTGCTAAAGTGTCAAAAAGTTCCGAAATTGTTCAAGTCACTAAAAAACCCGAATTGCTTTAAAAAGCATAAAAGTTGACCTTTTTGGACGAAATTCCAAATCCAAAGATCTCTTTGTCTTGCTGTTTCAAAGAGACAAAATGCCGTTTTTCATTCTACCATTTCATCCATTTCGAATTCATCTTCATTCACCTTTCATCTTTCTTTCAAAGTCCATTTCATTGTTCTAGGGTTTGAGTTCCGCCATGTCCACTCACGTTGATGCTGATGATGTGCTGACCTTATGGGGTTTTCACCGCAGTCTTGCAGATTCCTGTTCAATGACGGATGAACCAACTTCTCCAGCAGGCAAAAAGATGAAGTATAAGTTCGACAAATATCAGAATGAGATCTCTCCATCTCACGTTGTTTCAAATATCGATGAGATCAAAGATACAGAAATAGGGCATGTTGATATGTCTGAATTTCTTGAAAGGGCTGAGAAATCTACGTCTTCTGATATGCAAAAGTTGCTGAGAAGTCATATCCATCTCGTCGCTTCTTTTCCTGTTGCTGCCCTTGAACCAGAATTCGTCCTTGCATGTGCAGCACGCTTTGATAGACAATCCAGGACAATTAAGGATGATGATGGCAACGTAGTTATCAGACTTGATGCTGAGACAATCAATAGAGTTTTCAGAGTACCTGATGCAACCACTTATTCAGAGATTTCATTGAAGAGTGCTCACAGACATTTTGAGCAGAAAAAGAATGATTGTATTAAACACATCAACTCTAAATGGCTTCTAAAATCACGACCTTGTGCGACCCGTATGCCCAAGTTGTATCGGTCTGATTTTATAGAAGAAGTTAACGACATGATCACTCTTTTGAGCAGAATTGCAGGGTTGAAAGTTTCTAACATGTTTGAAAGTTGGATGTATAAGTTCATGGTTGTCATTAGAAAAGCACAACATCCAATTTTCTGGGGAGAAATAATCAGTGACTGTTTGTGCGAACAGCTTGCACAGGTTCCTACCACTCTGACCTTCTATATGAATTCATATTTGGTCTACATAGCAGCTTCCTTGAGACATTTTCCAGGCTTATCTCCTGAAGGTGACAGATCATTGGTGCCTGTATGGAAATATTATGACCAGCTGACTTTTATCCCAAGTCGAGCGCATTATAGAAGGGTACAAGATGCCTTCTTTGGTTATTTTATGTGTTTGTTTGACAAAGAGTTGGTAAATAACAGGGTATCAGATGCAGCTTGGAATAAGGTAAATCAATATGGCTGCTTGTTTCTTCAATTTCCAACATTCACCTATATGAGAGTTGGCTGCTTTGAAGACCAACCTTATATGCTCCCAAGATATCCAACTGATAAGATCATTCTGATGGAGCTAGGAAGGCAATTGATGTCAGTTCATTCACGTCAAGTTATACAACACAAATCTGGAATTGGTATTTCTTCACATAATCCATTGGTAATTGGCAGGTATTCTTTGACAACCTCTTCAAGAGCCAAAGCAATGGAAACTGAACTTCAGGAGATAACATTGAAAAGATTCCAAGCTAGAGTGGATTTTGATTACAGGAGGATGAAAGATAAAATAAAAAGAGTCTTCACTCATGTTCACCGCATTGAAGACATTTGGGCAGACCTCCGTACAGAAAAGGATGTATACAAAATGGATTATTGCAGGCTAACTTTGGAGCAAATCATTGACCTGAATCTGACTTTAATTCCAGAGGGAGTAATTGATGATAAGCAGATTTTGGATCCTGAGTACGAAGAACAGGGAGTTGCTAATGCTCCCATTCCTGCAATTCAATGGTCTCAAAGGGAATCCGTCTCTATCTTTGATAGATTCCAATCAGTCTTGGCGAACACCAACTCTTGGCTCAAAAGCATAGGTGTCAAGACCATCAAAATCAGAGTTAGAGCTGAAGATGACCCAGCTGGCCCTAGAGGATTGAAATCAGAAATTAGGGAACAATCTAAGGAAGGAGCTTCCTCTTCAAGTACCAGAATCAAGCTGAAAGTAAGCAGAGCTCTTGAACAACCATTGGATAGAGAAACATTAAAGGGTAAGGAAGTCAACGAAATGCAGATTCAGGTATTAGATCAGCAAGAAGGAGACGAGGTTCATGAGACCTCTACTATCCTAAGTGAGATAACTCCTCACATTGAGGCCCCAATACCAGAATCAGCTATATCCCCTATGTCTCCTATCGACAGTGATGTTGATTCCTTTTCTACCGTTTTTGTTCCTTCTATTCCACCACAAGAGACTTGTCATCAGCCTTCATCTGTAACAAATGCTCCCATGATGAACTTACCTAGTAACTTCAAGAGTATTTTTGATATCAATCCAATCTTTTCAGCTATGTCAGAAACAACTCTTCCAGAAATTGATACGTCTGTAACGAACTTTGATTGTTTCATGGCCAATCCTAGTTGCAATTTGTCTTCTGAGCAAAACATTGTTGCTGTACAAACTGAGGCACCTTCAAGAATTTCTGTTGTATCTCAAACTGAGGCTATTTCTACCGAGACCGCAGTTGCCATTTCAGATGTGACAACCTTGGATCTTCCTCCATGGCTAAATTCAATTGCTCCTAAGAGAAAGAAACAAGCAGTGTCTCCTGATATTTTTGATTTCCGAAAATTGAAGAAATCAAAACCAGTGATTGCAAAGAAAGCTAAAACAGTCTCACAGGTTTTTGTTGACAGCAACAGGATGAAATATGCTGAAATTGCAGAGCCTCTAGTTGATAAACCACATGAAGAGATGCAGGTATCTGACTACAGATTCACAAGGGTGGATTTGGGTAAGCAGACTCATGCTAATATGATGCAGGATGCTCAGAGTTCAGTGACAATTCTGACACAAAGCTATAACGAACTCTTAGCTAAAAAGGAAAAACTCAAAAAAGACAATGCTCAGCTGGTTGCAGTCATTCAAAGGATTACAGGATCATCAGAGGCAGTTGATTCTCTATCTACAGCTCCTCCAAATGAATCGGTTAGACAATTAGAAAGAATTGCGCAAAAGGCCAAGGCAATTGATTCATGGATAACTCAGCTAATTGAGCAAAGTATTCCAATGATTGAGAAGACGTTGCAAGTTCTCAAGAATGTCAGGATAGCAAAGATAAAGCTGAATCAAACTTTAGAAGCCTTCAAGCAAAGTTTGGAATCGCTTGAAAAGGATTTAAAGATCTGGAGCGAGATAAATCAAGTTGATTTACTAATCCTATGCAGCAACTTGATTTTGCCAAATAGGGAAAAGTACATAGAATTTGAGGAACTTATGACAAATAGATCATTGGTCATTCAAGATCTTATCAAAGATATCCAGGCCACCTTAGAAATGAATGACGAAGTTCAGCAGGATATTCTTTCAAGTTTTGAAAAGATCTCATGTACAGTTTTGAATCAAGAAGATGAGTTACTTGAAGCTGATTCAGTTACTTCAGATATGGCAGCCAATCTTCGTCAACAAATGGAATCAGAGCAGTTTTCTATGGATTCGATTCAAAAGCTTATCAATCATCAAACAATCCTTGAGAAAATGCAAAATACTTATGAAGAGCATAGATTGGCAACTATCAGATACTTTGATATAATTTTGAAGACAGTTGCAGTGGCCAAGAACACATTGGGTCCAGATCCGAACGAGTTGAAGACCATCATCAGCAAATTCTTATCTTTCAAAGATAGGAATGAAACAAATTAAGTTTTAGATTGTTTTATGTAATTTTACTTTCGACAATATATATGTAAAAACAAATTTTGCAATTGCAAGTGTTCTTTCCTTGCAATTTTCGAAAATGTAATTACATGTAAAATCTTACAAGACAAATCACAATTTGGATTGTAATTTTGAATAAGTCAATCGCAATTAGTTATCGGTTGAGAGATTTTCTCAAGTTTGTTGAGATCCTCCCACCTTTTTCTCCAGACCTTCCTCCTATAAATACTTGAGGGGTCTATTGTAATCTTTATCTTTTTAGCAAGCAAGAAAACTCTGCAGAATTTTATACTCATAAAGTCTTTGAGCTTTATAGTGAAATATTGTAAATTTTCAAGTGATATCAAGAAGCTGGAATTTCAGACTTTGAGTTGAATTCTTGTTTTGCATCTCAAATGTTCTTATGTCATTTTAGATCATTATTATTTCGTGATTACTTGAAAATTGTTGAAAGTTGCTGAAGAGAGATTCAATTTAAATATCTGCAGTCTTTGTGCTGTAAATCTGAGAATTGAATTCTTAGTGTTAGAAATAGAGAAGAATTATAAGTCTTTACGCTCATAGTATTTCTCATTTAGAATAGTTGAAAGCATACATTATAATTACAGTCTTTGAGCTGTTTTATTTTGTATATTTCTATAAAGTAATCGTTCTGAAAAAGGTTGATAGGATTTCATTCTTTGAGACTTTGTGCTCATCGAATTGTTTTCCCGTTCCAGAGGAAATAACGGAAGTCTTTGTGCTTTCAGGAAACTTTATTTCCTTTCTCTTAATTTCACTGTGTAGCTGTTGTAATAAGTTTTAGTAACATTTACTGTGTCTTTTCTGTGAAGAGAGAAGAACGTAATCTTTCCTGAAACAAGAGGAACGATTGCTGTCCTACCCTTAATTTTATTTAGTTAAAGGGGGAGCCTTCCCTTAATTAGGAGAGTTAAACTCACGTGCTGTGGTTGAAATCTCAATTTTGTATGCTTTCACGAGAATACAAAATTTCCAACCAACACAATCTAAACTTTTCGTGTGCTATTTTTGTAATACCCAAGATCTATTGGGTTTGAAGACATCTCACCTTGCAATTTCCACTAAACTTATTTATTTTTGGAGGCTCAATTTTTGACACTGAAATTGGGGCCATTTTTGAACAACAATTATTTTGAGGGCAAATTAATTATTGGTAGGTGGAAATTGAAAAGCGTGGAAAACAAAAGGAAGAATACTAAATAGAGAAGTAGTTACAAGAGAGAACAAAAATGAGTTGAAACACAACAAGAAGTATATCGAAGAAACAACTTGAGAAAGCATATGTCATAACCTTGATTGCAATTTGCATAGGATAATTAAATAATCGTTGTCCAAGGAAACTACTGCGATTCCTTAAGGCAACAGAATTTAATAACAGCTATAAAAAGAATCACATCTTTATGAGAATGGGGGATCGCAGCTATACAGTCTCCTGGTAATGATTGATCAATAAAGGTATGAATTAAAAAAAAACAACAATAAAATGAAGAGTCTAGGAAAGAAGTCAGTAAATAAATAACAAATAATGATAATAATTAATCAAGAAGGCAGCGATTCATTTAAGCAGCAATTAAGAGTCCTTGAAAGGGCAGTAATTAATAACAAAGGCAGCGATTAATATCATGGGCAGCAATTAATGAAAAGACAGCACTCAAGCATGACAAGGCAGCGCTTGAGTTTGAAAAGGTATGTCCCTTACAAAGGAAGGGGTGGAGAGAGGTGACTCTTCTCCACCACCAGATATAAAAGAATGCACATTTCAAAAGGAGAAGGACCATCATTGAAGGAATCAGAAATAATAATCTGCACTTAGGAAAGCAGTAGACATTGCTATAATAAGTAATTGGTATGCAATCGAATGTATATGCATTTAATATATAATTTTGATAGGCATATGCATTTATATATAGTTCATTTCATAATAACTAATATGCAATAAGGGAGAAATGTTTAATTTGGTAGATAAGTAAATAGTGAATCTATTTATATTATTATAAACATCATCCTTTTCTTTCAGCAATCATGTGTAAGGTTGGCAAGGAAACATGTTAGGGAAGGGTGGTATAGGTTCTCTCATTAAGTACGCCAACCCTAAGTTGGATGGGGTTGTCTTGGTTGGATGTTCCTTCCACTTGGGGCCAAGGGGGGTATGAGCACGCTCTTGGGCTTAATTGAGATGAATAATGTATAGGTTCTCACATTGTAAGTACGCCAACCCTAAGTTGGACGGGATTGTTGTAATGTCCCCTTTTCAAGCCTGACATTTTCAGTGACCGTTAGCCTTTCTTTGGGAACCCGGAGGCTAGTCGGAAGTTAAAATTAGGGTTTCCTAATTTTGAGGAGGTCATTGCTCGGAGATGATAGTTTTAATGGCGGATTCCTTCTGGGTTTTCAGAGGGCTTCGCAGTGGTATGTTCGTCTCAGCATTCAGAGTACTTTTTGGGAATTTACTATTTTTAGTAAATTCTATTTTTGGCAGCTTTTCAGATGAGTTCAGCTCGGTTGGCTTCCTGTTTCAGTGGTCAGATGTTTGGCTCAGTTTTGGCTTCAGTGCACCTCCGGAGGGATAAGCTAAGTTATTTCATTAAAAGGCACATTTAAATATTATATTTTAATGTTGACCTTGGGCTTAGAATTAATGACTTAAAGATGTTTTAAAAAAGGGGCCTTTGAGGGTGGCGCCCTCATTAATTGATTATTTTAATTATTGCCTAAGTCAAGCAAGCTTATGTTGGGCGCACTTTTCAAGCTTGGCTTTTAATTAAAATATCATTTATTAATCTTTGAAGGAGAAAGTACGCCCTCTTGAGGAGATCAGGGAATTTGACCTAAAAGAAGATTTTAGGGTTTCGTGAAGTCAAACGAAACTTATAAAAAGAGGGCTTGTGCATCAGTTTGGATTATCTTGGAAATTACACCGTTATGCTGCCGGATTGATTCTGGATTGCTTCGAGGGATGAAGACCTCCTAGTTTGGGCATCGTTTCATGTTTGCAAGACAACATCTAGCGGTGATTTATTGTACTGTGAGTTGCATTTGAGTTCGTGCATTATAAGCATCATTGTAATCCTTAGTTTCTGATTTTCTGCATGTTAGAGGTTTTTCTAAGTTGCATTTGATACAGCAGATTGCATATTTAATTCATATCTTGAAAAATACAAAAAAAAGAGTTCTGGGTATCACATATATTTCATTGTTTAGGGTAGGCGCTTCAATTCCTCAGTTTTCAGATTTTATTGTTAAGAAATGAATTTTTAAAAGGAGGCCGTACCATTTCAGCTGGGCCGTACCTCTTGTGATGCATTGGGATTCGTAATAAATAAAATAGAAGCATTTAGAACAGTTATAGAGTCTTAAGCTGGTCGCCTAGGTCATTGAAGTTGATTGCACTTGTTCTCAAGTCAATAGAAGGTCATTCTGGGAAGATATGAGCATTTTAGTACTTCTTAGGGTTGCTGATTCATGCACTTAACAAGCAGATTTGTGACAGAAATCAGTATTTCTGGTTTGTAACATTTGAAGGCTATTGATTGGTATTACTATGCACAGTAAAGGTGGTTTCATATGATGTACTGATGAGCTTCTAATTTCATAAGATATTGGCAGGCAAAAGGCTCTGAATTGTAAGACTGACAGTAGTACTGGCAGTTATTCTTGCTTGTTTAAATCTGGTTGTAATTCTCGATCTCAATTAATTTATTGTAATAGCTAGAACTCCGCCCTATGGTAGCTACTGCCTACTCTGGGTAGCAAGCACATTCTGGGTGTCGAGTAGTTTCTTTTCTTGGCATTTATTCTCTCAGCAATTTCTTGTATTCACTCCGTCATATGGTCGCCCCTCACTCCGCATTGGATTGGGTAGCACATACTTGACGTTGAGTTCTTTCTGCAATTAGAATAGAAGACCCTCTGACCAATGCTCACCATCATCGGTGCCATCCTGGTTAGAGTTACAGCTTAAGCAGTTTGTTTCAGATCCTCTGACCAATGCTCGCCATCATCGGCGCCATTCTGGTTAGAGTTGCTTTCTTGCATGTTTTGGTTTTCTCATCTAACCTTAACGGGTGCACTGCTTGTAAATTGTAAATTGGAAAAAACGAAAAAATTTGGCTCGGAATATTTCAGTGGTATCAGAGCCACGTATCCTGCCATCCTGTGAAATCAGCCTTCTATGAGTGACAGAGAACAGAGGTATTTGGCAAGAGTATACAAGAGAGGTACAGTTCAGACACAGTTGCATCAAGCCCCAGAAGGTCACACAACTTCCGAGGTTTTGAGGGCTAATTGGGAGCCTTCACAAGAAACAGAAATGGGGGATAATGAAAGAAGTTCTGGCAACAGAGGTGACAGTGGGAAGGGTATAGACAATTCAGCCAATTTGGGTCAAGGACTCGATAAGAAGATGGATGCCATGATGGATATGTTTTCTCTCCTGTTGGGGAGATTGGGTCCCAATATTCCACAACACAACACAGGGCATACCGGGGAGCACAGTGCTTCCAACCCGCACAATGGTCATGTTGCCCAACCTGCAGTGAGCAACACTTACATTTCTGCTAGACCATTCAAACCCACGTTTTTGACACCAGCAATCCCACAGCCTGATCCTGAAGAAAATGTTTCATCCTTGGAGAGGGTGAGGATAGGCCGAACAGAGTATGACACCCTTCCTGATGAAGTAAAACTTGACATGTCCTTCAATGATTACATGGAGTATAGAAGGAAGGATAGAGGCCAAGGGAGAAACTATGATCAAAGAAGAACCCCAGCACAAGGAGATTGGAATCAAGCTCTCAACAAGGTTACGCTTGCCCATTTTGATGGAAGCGATAATAATTCTGCTCGAGCCTGGTTACAAAAACTAGACAACTATTTGGCACTTAGGCCAATGGCTGAAGAAGAAGCGATTAGATTCGCTACGCTACACCTAGATGGGGTGGCGCATGAATGGTGGTACCATGGCCTAGTCACCTTAGGTCATGGGTCTATCACTAGCTACGATGAGTTCACCAATAGACTCATTGAGAGGTTCGAGAAGAAGGACCCAGAAGTGCATTTTAGGGAGTTGGCACAGTTGAGACAATATGGCACTGTGGATGCCTACATAGCTGAGTTTCAAAGACTTTCAGTTATGGTCACTGGAATCACAGAAAGAAGATTAGTAATCCTATTCACTGAAGGATTGATGGAGCCAATCAAGGGTTGGATCAAAGCTTTTGATCCACCGTCCCTACAAGAAGCAATGAAAAAGGCTAGAAACATGGAGTGGGCTGCTCCCAAAGCAAAGTTCCATTCCAAACCAGCTTTTCACAAAGGGGATAGAGGGAAAAAGTTTCATCAGAAGCCTCATCATAAGGAGTTTAAACCACAGAAACCTCATGGCTCAAGATTGGATCCAGAGACTATCAATGAACTCCGAAGGAAGGGGCTATGTTTCCGTTGTTGGGAAAAATGGTCCCAAGATCATGTGTGCCCAAAGGGTGCTAAAATTCATCAAATTGAGTTCTATACAGCTGATGAAAGCAATTCTGATTTTTCTGATCAGCAAGCTGATTTTGAGGACAGCGATGAAGAAAATACTCCAGAAGAGTCTGAAGGTGAAAAAGAAAGTGGTGGTACATTAGCTCAACTTTCGAGCTTCCAAAAGAATGAGTCCTTTAAAGTTCGTGGGATGATCAAAGGGCAACGTATTGTTGCTTTAATTGACACTGGTGCAACACATAACTTCATAGACGAAGTTGTGGTGGCAAAGAAAGGATTGCAAACAGAAGACTTTGAAGGGTTCAGAGTTATGGTTGCGGATGGGTTTCACATCTCATGCACCAAGAGGATTCCGAACATGTCAATGCAATTGGGCAATTACGAAGTCAAGGATGACTTCTATGTGGTCAATATTGGAGATACGGATGCTGTCCTTGGCATTCAATGGCTGCGATCTCTTGGAGAGATCTCTCTAAATCTGCAAACTATGGAGTTGAAGTTTCAATCCGATGGAAAGAAGGTGGTGTTGAGAGGAATGTCAAATGGTGGCCCTCGGATTGTGTCGTTCAAGAGGATGGCGAAGTTGATGCGTCATGATCAAGTGGAGTGGGCTGCGGAGTGCATGATTCTTCCAGCTAGTCCAGCTGAAACGAAAATAGAGCATCCTCCAGATATTCAGTCTTTACTCACCAAAAAGAGTAAAGTGTTTGCTGATTTACCTCCTGGACCTCCTCCTGATCGAGGTTCAGAACACATCATAGAGCTCAAGGAAGGAGCTAAACCGGTGATCACAACTCCATATCGGTATCCGAAGAGGCAAAAGGATGAGATCGAGAAGAATATCCGAGAACTTTTGGAGATGGGTTTCATACGCCCAAGCAAGAGCCCCTTTGCATCTGCAGTGGTTCTTGTGAAAAAGAAGGATGGTACCATGCGCATGTGCGTGGACTATCGTGCTTTGAACCAAAGCACCATCAAGAATAGATACCCCATTCCCAGAATAGATGAGCTCATTGATGAGCTACATGGGGCTAAGTTCTTTTCGAAGATTGATCTGAGGTCGGGTTACCATCAGATACGAATGAGGGGGTCAGATGTGGAAAAACAGCTTTCAGATGTCACTATGGCCATTTTGAATTCTTAGTCATGCCATTTGGGTTGACTAACGCTCCGGCAACCTTTCAGTCTTGCATGAACCGTGTCTTCCAGAATCAGTTACGAAGGTTTGTGCTGATATTTTTTGATGACATTCTGATCTACAGCAAGACTTGGGAGGATCACCTCAAGCACTTGGAGGAAGTGCTCAGTATCATGGAATCTGAGAGCTTATTTGCTAAAGCTTCCAAATGTGAATTTGGAATGGTGGAGTTACTGTACCTTGGCCACATAATCAGTGCTGAGGGAGTAAAGGTGGATCCGGAAAAAATCAAAGCAGTAGTTGATTGGCCACCTCCTGAGAGCTTGACTCAGTTGAAAGGTTTTCTGGGTCTGTGTGGTTTTTATCGGAGATTCGTAAAGGGGTATTCACAGAATGCTGCTCCCCTTACTGATCTCACCAAAAAGGGAGCCTTTGCTTGGTCAGAAAAGGCTCAAATTGTTTTTGATAAATTCAAGAAGATCATGAGCTCGTGCCCAGTCTTGGCTATTCCGGATTTCTCCAAGCCATTCGAGCTGCAATGTGATGCATCAGGTGAAGGAGTGGGGGCTGTCCTGATGCAAGACAAACACCCTATCGTGTTTGAGAGCAGAAAATTGAGGGGTGTGGAAAGATCCTATTCGATTTATGACAAAGAAATGCTTGCCATTATGCATGCATTAGCCAAGTTCAGGCAGTACTTGGTGGGGAACAAGTTCGTGGTTAAAACAGACCACAATAGCCTCAAGCATTTTATGCACCAGAAGGATTTAAATGAGAGGCAACAGAAATGGGTGAGTAAGCTTCAAGCTTACGACTTTGACATTGAATATGTCAAAGGGAAAAATAATGTCGTGGCCGATGCTCTCTCCAGAAGGCCTCATCTTAGCTCATTGTGTGAGCTTACTGCAGATTGGAGAGACATGTTGCTTGCTGATTATGCCAAAAATCAGTTTGCAACCAGCATTCTGGAAGGTACTTTCCATGATGAAAAGTATCAGGTGGTTGAGGGATTGATTCAGTATAAGGGAGAATCTTTCTGGTGGGTGATTCTAAGCTCAAGAAGAAGATTCTTTTGAATTTTCATGACATTCCAGTTGCTGGTCACCAAGGTTTTTTCAAGACCTATAGGCAGATCCGAGAAAGGTTTTCTTGGAAAGGTTTGAAGAGGGAGGTTCAACGCTACATTCAGGAATGTCCTGTTTGTCAAGCAAATAAAAATGAGCATACTTTGCCAGCCGGTTTGCTGCAACCACTTCCAATTCCCAATCAAAAATGGGAAAGCATTTCAATGGATTTCATCACTGGGTTGCCCAAGGCCCAAGGGAAGGATTGTATCTACGTGGTAGTTGACAGATTAACCAAGTTTGCTCATTTCTTTGCCATTACCAGTACTTTTTCTGCAGCCCAAGTTGCAGATTTGTTTTTTCGAGAAGTGTTTAGGCTACATGGGTTGCCAAAGAATATTGTAAGTGATAGGGACAGCAAGTTCCTAAGTACCTTTTGGCAGGAAGTTTTCAGAATGAGTGGTACTGTGCTCACTCCAAGCACGAGTTATCACCCCCAAACTGATGGGCAAACAGAAGTGGTGAACAAGTGGCTGGAAGGCTACTTGAGAAACTATGTGTCAGAACAACAGAAAGTTTGGGTTAAGTGGCTGCATATAGGCGAGTACTGCTACAACTCTACTTTCCATATGTCAATCAAAATGTCTCCTTTCTTGGCACTATATGGGTATGATGCACCTAGTTTTGCAGATTTGGTGTTTGGTGACAGCAAAGCACCATTAGCCAAGGATTTGTTGCAGCATAGTCAAGACATAATGAGATCCTTGAAGGATAATTTGCAGATTGCACAAAATCAGCAGAAGTTGTATGCTGATCAGAGGCGGGTAGAGCGTTCTTTTGAGGTTGGGGATATGGTCTATCTCCGTTTACAACCTTATAGACAGTCTACTCTCAAGAAGAGTGGAGCTGAGAAGCTCAAACCTCGCTTCTATGGACCATTTAGGGTCATCAGAAAGGTTGGGGCTGTAGCTTATGAATTAGAGCTACCTTCAGATAGCAGAGTGCATAACGTCTTCCACGTGTCTCGCCTCAAGAAGGCACTTGGACACAATGTAGTTGCTTCTTCACAGTTGCCACCGTTGGATGAAGAAGGACAGTTGGTTCTAGTTCCCGAGGAGATACTTGATGTCAGAGAACGTTCCTTGAGGAATAGAACTATCAGAGAATGTTTGGTAAAGTGGAAGAACCTGCCTATGGAGGATGCAACTTGGGAAAGTGATGAGATATTGCAGCATCCTAGTTTGCGATTGCTTGAGGACAAGCAATCTTGGGGAGGGCGGACTGTAATGTCCCCTTTTCAAGCCTGACATTTTCAGTGACCGTTAGCCTTTCTTTGGGAACCCGGAGGCTAGTCGGAAGTTAAAATTAGGGTTTCCTAATTTTGAGGAGGTCATTGCTCGGAGATGATAGTTTTAATGGCGGATTCCTTCTGGGTTTTCAGAGGGCTTCGCAGTGGTATGTTCGTCTCAGCATTCAGAGTACTTTTTGGGAATTTACTATTTTTAGTAAATTCTATTTTTGGCAGCTTTTCAGATGAGTTCAGCTCGGTTGACTTCCTGTTTCAGTGGTCAGATGTTTGGCTCAGTTTTGGCTTCAGTGCACCTCCGGAGGGATAAGCTAAGTTATTTCATTAAAAGGCACATTTAAATATTATATTTTAATGTTGACCTTGGGCCTAGAATTAATGACTTAAAGATGTTTTAAAAAAGGGGCCTTTGAGGGTGGCGCCCTCATTAAATGATTATTTTAATTATTGCCTAAGTCAAGCAAGCTTATGTTGGGCGCACTTTTCAAGCTTGGCTTTTAATTAAAATATCATTTATTAATCTTTGAAGGAGAAAGTACGCCCTCTTGAGGAGATCAGGGAATTTGACCTAAAAGAAGACTTTAGGGTTTCGTGAAGTCAAACGAAACTTATAAAAAGAGGGCTTGTGCATCAGTTTGGATTATCTTGGAAATTACACCGTTATGCTGCCGGATTGATTCTGGATTGCTTCGAGGGATGAAGACCTCCTAGTTTGGGCATCGTTTCATGTTTGCAAGACAACATCTAGCGGTGATTTATTGTACTGTGAGTTGCATTTGAGTTCGTGCATTATAAGCATCATTGTAATCCTTAGTTTCTGATTTTCTGCATGTTAGAGGTTTTTCTAAGTTGCATTTGATACAGCAGATTGCATATTTAATTCATATCTTGAAAAATACAAAAAAAAGAGTTCTGGGTATCACATATATTTCATTGTTTAGGGTAGGCGCTTCAATTCCTCAGTTTTCAGATTTTATTGTTAAGAAATGAATTTTTAAAAGGAGGCCGTACCATTTCAGCTGGGCCGTACCTCTTGTGATGCATTGGGATTCGTAATAAATAAAATAGAAGCATTTAGAACAGTTATAGAGTCTTAAGCTGGTCGCCTAGGTCATTGAAGTTGATTGCACTTGTTCTCAAGTCAATAGAAGGTCATTCTGGGAAGATATGAGCATTTTAGTACTTCTTAGGGTTGCTGATTCATGCACTTAACAAGCAGATTTGTGACAGAAATCAATATTTCTGGTTTGTAACATTTGAAGGCTATTGATTGGTATTACTATGCACAGTAAAGGTGGTTTCATATGATGTACTGATGAGCTTCTAATTTCATAAGATATTGGCAGGCAAAAGGCTCTGAATTGTAAGACTGACAGTAGTACTGGCAGTTATTCTTGCTTGCTTAAATCTGGTTGTAATTCTCGATCTCAATTAATTTATTGTAATAGCTAGAACTCCGCCCTATGGTAGCTACTGCCTACTCTGGGTAGCAAGCACATTCTGGGTGTCGAGTAGTTTCTTTTCTTGGCATTTATTCTCTCAGCAATTTCTTGTATTCACTCCGTCATATGGTCGCCCCTCACTCCGCATTGGATTGGGTAGCACATACTTGACGGTGAGTTCTTTCTGCAATTAGAATAGAAGACCCTCTGACCAATGCTCACCATCATCGGTGCCATCCTGGTTAGAGTTACAGCTTAAGCAGTTTGTTTCAGATCCTCTGACCAATGCTCGCCATCATCGGCGCCATTCTGGTTAGAGTTGCTTTCTTGCACGTTTTGGTTTTCTCATCTAACCTTAACGGGTGCACTGCTTGTAAATTGTAAATTGGAAAAAACGAAAAAATTTGGCTCGGAATATTTCAATTGTCTTGGTTGGATGTTCCTTCCACTTGGGGCCAAAGGGGGTATGAGCACGCCCTTGGGCTTAATTGAGATGAATAATGTATAGGTTCTCACATTGTAAGTATGCCAACCCTAAGTTGGACGGGATTGTCTTGGTTGGATGTTCTTTCCACTTGGGGCCAAGGGGGGTATGAGCACGCCCTTGGACTTGTGATGAACAGTTTTTCTAGGGACCTATCATGTGTTTCTCCCCAATCCCTACTATGATTGGTTATTGAAAAGAGTCTATAGAGTGGATTCAAGTTCAAGTTGTTATTCATTATTTCATAAATGTTAATAGTTCATTTATTCTTAAGTTCAATACTTATTATATAATTTACTATAGAATGTTATTTGCAAAACAATCTTATGTTGTGTAAGTGTCTCTTAAGGCAAATTCATGCATACTCCAAGTAGGGGACATTACAATTGGTATCAGAGCCTTAATCCTATCAACTTGCAGGACAAACCGACCTTAACCACCATTCAATTAGGATTAACTATTCAGCCTTCTTCTTAAGTAGGCCAATAATGCATTTCTATATACGTGTGCCTTTCACATGTATGCTTCGTGTCTTACATGTATTCATGTGTATACTTCGTGACTTACATGTATTCATGTGTATACTTCGTGTCTTATGTGTATTTATGTGCATGCTTCATGTCTAATGTGTATTTTGTGTATACTTTGTGTATTGCGTGTATTTATGTGTATTCTTTGTTAGTGTTTGTAGCTTAGGGAGATATTTTTCTCTTAAGTAAAAATAATTAAGATAATAAATAATTATCAAGGCAGGTCGGCCTTGTTAAATAATGATATTTTATATTTGTTATTTAAATCAAAGAGGCCGACCTAGATGAAAGGTTGCCTAGTTTGGTATATATACAAGGTGGTGTTCTTCCATTCAAATCATCAAGTTCAATTCATTCCAGATCGTCATTCTTCAGCAGTTCGCCTTCCCTTGAAGCAGATCCATTCTCAAAGAGAAGTGTTACCATTCATGGAGGAGTCTCTCCATTCTTTGTATATACTCAGCCTTGTGCAAGTCCTGATTTGTTGGGTTTTTCTCCCTCGAGTAGGAGGGTTTTCCCAGGGTAAACTGCTGTGTTTATTGTTCATCTGTTGTGATTTTTGCTTATTGCATTTCTGATCCTAAAACTAACATGGTATTAGAGTGGGTCTAAGTAAAGATCTGATCATAATTGTTTAAGCAGTTTGAAGGAGATATAATCTAGGCATCAAACTTATTATTTGAGGTGGATTCATTCAAGGAGGTCGATAACTTTATGGGAGAGAATAACATTACATATTCGAACTACCAGTCATCTTGAAGAGGCTCGAAGGTCTTCATTTCTCACTGCCATTAATATAAAGGGAGTCTTTGATTATATGTGATGTCCCCTCCAAAGTGAGACATCTGTATTTAGTAGATTAGCCTATTATTGCGATCCTCGTAGGCTAATGAGATTGGATAGAGGGTCCATTGAGGGATGCAACTTCTTCAGTAGTTAGAGCTATGCAGGATTGGTGTTCGTTTGAGGTCTATAGGACTCTGTATGAAGGACTTGCTATTTATAGTAAGTCAGAGATGCTAGAGATGGAACCCTGCTATTTTTAGTAAGGGGGTATGGTCATGTGCAGTTTCCTCATGCCAACTCCCAGTTCTGATGGCATGCAAAAATGTTGAGTAATAATGAAGATATTAATATTTATTTGATTAAAATAAATATTAATGGTTTTGAGCTTATATTATTAAGTTATAATATAATTTTATATTATAACTTAAGTGACTTAAGTGAAGGGTCAATTTCTCATCAGTTGGGGCCAGTTGAGCAATTAAATTAAATGGTAATATTTATGCACCAACTATTGAGACTTAAATGAAAATTAAAAGTAATATTATTACTCATCTCAAAATTGAAGAAGAGTTTTTTGGGTTAAATCGAACCCTAATGTGAGAAGCCTATTTATCTCTTGAAAATCGTACAAGGCTTCATTATGATGTTGATTATTTTGTTGAGAAGACTTGTCCTTTTTGGCTTTGAAGAAGAAACTGGGGTTTCTACAGTTTGTTCCAGAGTATCGATAAAAAAGGCAACCAATCTGAAGGAGTATCAATCCAATCTGCACTTGCTGTGATAAAAAAGGCAACCTTCTAAAGGAGAATCGAGCTATTTCATGATCTGCTTTTTTGGCTGAAGGTGCATAATAGCAGCTGCATGTCATCTATTTATTTCGGGTATGCTTGTAATGATCTATCTTCTTGAATATTAAGCTATAGGAATTGGATTGAAGGAGTTAATATCAAAGTTGTTCGTATTCCCTGTATGTTTGCATTTTATTATTTCATATCAGCATTTCAAAACACAAAAAAAACAGAAAACCTTATTAAAAACAGCAAACCCATAAACTAAAAAATCAGCATTGAAAACAAGGGCACGAAGAGTTATTACATTGGTATCAGAGCCAATATCCTGCCATCCTGGAGGGTTGAGGGCACATGAGTAGTCACCATAAATATTTCACATGCAGTAAAGGGGAATCAGAGGCAGATTGGCAAAGAGATAATCCATTTGTAGAGGAACCTTTGACAGATATGGGGGACAGATTAGAAGAGGGTCCACACAGGAATGAAAGGAGAGATGATGATAGAGATGGTGACAAAGAAGTGAGAGAGACTTTGAGGGATTTACGAGTTGGTCAGCAGCAAGTAGCTGGTGTACTGCAACAACTCTTAGATACCTTGCAGCAGTTGAATTTACCTAGGAGGCAATGTCAGGATCAGATGATGACAGGAGTGTAGCAGGGTCACGAAGAGTACAGAGAGCACCATCCCGCACTGCGAATAGGCCTACTAGACCCACTTTTCTGAGGGAAGAGCGAGCGAAGGAGAATATTGAAGAGGTTGAGGAACCAACCTTTGCATATGCATATATGGCTTCACATGATGAGTGGCGACAACTGACACTTGAGGCACGAGAGCTCATGCACTTTGATCGATTTGTTTAATCGAGGATGGACTATTATAGGGCTCGAAGGGGAATAGGCCTCGGAACCAGAATAGGGACTTGAAGCATGTGGCCAACAAGATCACCCTACCTTACTTTGATGGTAGCGGCAAGGTAACAACACAGTCCTGGATTTATGGGCTGGACACTTTCCTGATGTTTCGACCTATGTCTGAGGAAGAAGCAATCAAGTTCGCCACATTACATTTAGAGGGAGCAGCCCATGACTGGTGGTATCAAGGAATGGTTACATTGCAACACGACCGTATCACCACCTACCAGGAGTCTATTTCAAGGATTTGACACAACTTCGACAGACTAGTAGCTTAGAGGGCTATATTAGTGATTTTCAGACGTTGTTTGTAATGGTTACAAACATTTCGGAGAGGAGGTTGGTTGTGCTTTTCATAGAGGGGCTATTGGAGCCATTATGTGGGTGGGTTAAGGCTTTCGATCTACCAACACTACAGGAAGCAATGAAGAAGGCAAGGAGTATGGAACTTGCAGCCCCATCCAGCAAGTTTGGATCATCAAGCAAGTTTGGCACAAAGGGCCCTTCTTCATTCAGAGATAATAAAACATTTCCCAAGAACAAAGAAAAATCTGATTTTAAGGGAGATCAAAAGGGAAAATCAGCAGCTCCATTTGATCGTTAAACAATAAATGATTTGCGGAAAAGAAAGCTTTGTTTCTATTGCAAAGGTCCATAGGACGCAAATGATGATTTCCCTTTAAGGCCAAAGGGAAAAGCTAATTGTGCTATGTGGGATTTTTATGAAGACTCAGAATCTGAAAATTCTGACCAGCAAGCTGGTCAAGAAGAATCAGATGATGAAATGTCAGAAAAAGAGGAGGAAAAGGAAGGGGAAGTCCATCTACAGGAGGCACAGATTACTAGTATCCAACAGGAAGGGTCTTTTAGAATGCGTGGTGTCCTAGCAAGTCAAAAGGTCATCACTCTTTTGGACATAGGTGCCACTCATAATTTTATTGATGCATGCTTTGTGGAGAAGCGTGGGATTATGATTGAGGAGTTTGAAGGTATAAGGGTGAAAGTGGCGGATGGATATACCCTTGAGTGCGGAAGAATGGTCAAAGATCTCCCGATGCGCCTTAATAACTATAACTTTAAGGCTGATTACTATGTGGTAAACATGGGAGACATAGATGTAGTTTTGGGAATGAGATGTGTAATGTCCCCTTTTCCTCAGTTATCAGCTTATTAGTTCATCAGCCTATTCCGGAGGCCCGTAGGCTGGTTTGTGTTGAAATCAGGGTTTCCTTGCCTGGAGGTTTGTGGCTTTTCTAGGAGTTCACTATTGATAGTAAATCCTATTTCTAGCAGTGTGCAGTTGTCAGTCTTCAGGTCTTCATTTTTAGTTGGAGCAATTTTATGAGTTCAAGTTCTGGCTTCTAAAAGCTTTATTTTGGTGAATTTCTTAAATAAAGGCATTAATGTTATCATTTGCAGTTGACCCCTTGGCCTAGTGAATTAACTTCAAGTTGTTCTTAAAAGGTGGACTTGAAGGGGGACGCCTTCATAAAAGGAAGAATTAAATATTTATTAATATCATTTATGCCTTGGAAAGTGGACGCCATTTTAAGAAGGATTTATATTTTTTTGGAAATTTGAAAAGTCTTTTGTGTCTTTTGGCGTGCCTTGAAGGGAATTCGAAGAGTCTTCTCCTTTTCTATAAAAGTGAAGCCTGACTCTAGCATTTGTTATCCATGAACTTTGCTACTGTTATGTTGTCGGAATGACAATTGAATTATTGCTTTGAGGAATGCTTACCTCCTAGCCTCTCACCAATTTCGTGTTTGAAATACAACACCTAGTTGGTCATTTGCTGCTTCTCAAATCAGACTAGCAGATTGAGCTCAATAGTTGAAGATTTTGATGATATTTTCAGTTTGAAGTTGCTGATACAGTCTACAGCTGAAGTAGATTTTTGCATACAGCTCCTTGAATAAATTTATTTTGGTTCTGGGCATTTTTGCTAAGTATTTGTTGACCAAAGGCGACCCTTTATGCAAAGTATGAGAATTTAATATTGAGAATCTGATTTTTGGGAACAAAATTGCCCTCAAGCTGGTCCGTACCATTTCAAATGCATTGGGAATTGTGCCATTAATTAATGGATGACTTTTGAAGCTGTTTCTTCATCCTATCCTGAGCGCCTATCCTCCAGAGGAACATTTCCTTTCGTCTCACGCAATTCAGAGGTATTTTGGTGAAGTTATGAACATTTAATTGATTCTTAGAGTTGCTGATTATTCATTTCCAGAACTGCAGATTTATATCAGTCTTGTTTCAGTTTGAATTTTTAGTTCTTTCTTCATCAATAATGGCTAATGTTCATCAAGGAATCATCCAGTATTTTGGTGCTTTGAAATCATTGTAATTCTCTTATAATTTGCAACTCTTTTTCTATGTTGTAAGACTGAAAACAGTAGTACTGTTCCAATCCTTTATCGCTGCAATTACTTTCTTTTTTCTCACATTAAGCACCCCTAGATGGTTTACTGCTAGTGTGGAGAATTGAATTGTACCTCTCTTTGTACCCACTGTCAAGTGGTGAATCCCCACTCCTAAGTGGATGCCCGCCGCAACGGAAGAATTATTATTTCAGTTTCAATTAATTACTCCGTTATATGTTAGCACCTCGCCCTCACTGGGATCTTGAGTGCACATTCTTGACGTTGAGTTTTATATTCAGTTCAGTTGTAATATATTTCTATATCAAGTTGAATCCTAGGGATCCTCTGACCATATGCCCGACCCTCTTCCTTAAGTGGTTTTAGGGCGCATTCTTGGTTAGAGTTGCTTTGATAGATTTTGGATTTGGAGCTAACGCTAATCAAGTTGGCCAAGTGCTGGTTTGTGTTGTGCAATTCAACGAAAAAAATGGTTAGCATATTTCAAGATGGCTCCATGCTATTGGAAAATTCACTTTTGATCTTCGTGAGATGGAGATGAGTTTTGAGGTACAGGGAAAGACTCAGATACTAAAAGCCATCAGAGATAGCAGTTTCAGGATGTTATCATTTAGGAGGATGGAGAGCCTCATGCGGCACAATATGGTGGATTGGGCAGCTGAATGTGTGCTAATGCCGACTCAAGAGAGGGAGCATAAAACAAAATATCATCCAGATATACAGGAGATCAGAATTAAACATGGCAAGGTTTTCAGCGACATCCCACCAGGTAGACCTCCTGATAGGGGTATAGAACATATTATAGAGCTAGAGGAGGGCGCTAAGCCTATGATGATTACTCCATACAGGCATCCGAAATGTCTTAAAAACGAGATAGAAAAAACCATTAAGGAGTTGCTCACCATGGGTCACATTCGGCCGAGCAAATCACCATTTGCCTCCTCAGTGGTTTTAGTCAAGAAGAAGGATGGTACTCTTCACATGTGCATCGACTATGGGGTTTGAATAAGAGGAGCATTAAAAACAGATACCCCATCCCACGGATTGACGAGTTGATCGACGAGCTACATGGTGCTTGTTTCTTTTCAAAAATTGACTTGAGATCTGGTTATCATTAGATCAGGGTGCGTGAGCAGGATATAGAGAAAATGACATTTAGATGCCACTGTGGGAATTTTGAGTTTGTGGTCATGCCATTTGGGCTAACCAATGCTCCAGCTACGTTCCAGGCCACAATGAATAGAATCTTCCAGTTACAGTTGAGGAGGTTTGTACTTGTATTCTTTGATGATATACTGGTATATAGTAGAACGTGGGAGGATCACCTTGTTCACTTGGATGCAGTGTTGGGGATTTTGGATAGTGAGTCTTTGTATGCGAAAGAATCGAAGTGTGACCTTGGCATGAAAAAATTATTATATTTGGGTCATATTATTGGTGTAGAGGGTGTGAGGATGGATCCTGACAAGAGCCGAGCCATTATCGATTGGCCCACTCCAGAGAATCTCACACAGTTGCGCGGATTTCTGGGGTTATGTGGTTTCTACCGCCGGTTTGTCAGCGGTTATTCACGTCATGCAGCGCTTCTCACGGATTTGATGAAGAAAGGTGCTTTCATGTGGAATCCAGAGGCACAGGAGTGCTTCATGAAATTCAAACAGATTATGACCACTTGTGCTGTTCTTGCTTTGCCAGACTTCACGAAGCCATTTGAGCTTCATTGTGGCGCCTCGGGTGAGGGAATTGGTGTTGTGATTATGCAAGAGAAACACCCGATTGCATTTGAGAGTAGGAAGCTCAGGGAACCAGAGAGAGGGTATAGTATTTATGATAAAGAGATGTTGGCCATTATGCATGCTTTGGCCAAATTCAGATAATATGTCATTGGCAGTAAATTCTGTACAAAAACTGACCATAATAGTCTTAGACACTTTTTGGGGCAGCAAAATCTTAATGACCGCCAGCAGAAATGGGTCAGCCAACTTCAGTCGTATGACTTCGACATTACATACTTCAAGGGTACTCAGAATGTCGTTGCTGATGCTCTATCTCGCAGACCACACTTGAACAACATGGTTTAGATCTTAGAGGATTGGAGGCACCTGATTGTGGCGGAATACGCCAAGGATACATGGGCATCTAGGATCATTGAGGGGTCAGTTCAGGACAACAAATATGCAGTTGTCAATGAGCTCATAATTTATAAGGGTAGGATATACTTGATGCCAGGGTCAGAGGTGAAGAATATAATACTGAGGGCTTTCCATGATGTGCTTTTGCAGGACACCTAGGATACTTCAAAACTTACAGGAAAATCAGGGAGAGGTTTACATGGAAAGGACTCAAGGCCGATGTCCTTTAGTATGTTAGGGAGTGTCCCATTTGTCAGTAGAACAAACAGGAGCACACTTACCTGGTAGGTTTATTACAGCCCCTTCCGATTCTTGATAGGAAGTGGGAATGCCTGTCCATGGACTTCATTACGAGCTTGCCTAAAGCCTAAGGGAGAGACTGTATATATGTGGTTGTAGATCGGTTAACAAAATATGCCCACTTCTTTCCGATCACAGCTACATACATGGCTACACAGGTGGCAGAATTGTTCTTTTGAGAGATTTTCAGGCTTCATGGGTTGCCTCGGACCATAGTTAGTGATAGGGACAGCCGCTTCATGAGTCACTTTTGGCAGGAGGTGTTCAGACTCTGTGGCACTGAGTTAACCCCGAGTACTAGCTATCACCCGCAGACAGATGGGCAGACAAAGATAGTTAATAAATGGGTGGAAGGTTATCTCAGAAATTACATAGCTAGACAACAAAAGGCATGGGTAAAGTGGCTCTATCTTTGCGAGTTTTGTTATAATTCCACTTTCCACATGTCTATATACATGACACCTTTCATGGCATTATACGGGTATGAAGCTCCTAGCTTCATCGACCTTTTGTTTAGTGATAGCAGAGTGCCTAGTGCAGGAGACTTGTTGTAGGAGAGTCAAGACATTATGAAGACTCTCAAGGAGAATATCACTAAGGCACAAAATCAACAGAAACAATATGCTAATCAGAGGAGGACCGAGAGATCATTCGAGGTGGGAGACAAGGTTTATTTAATGTTGCAGCCGTACCGACATTCTACACTCAGGAAAAGTGGTGCTGAAAAGTTGAAACCACGCTACTATGGGCCCTTTCGGATTATCAGGTGAGTGGGTGAAGTAGCATATGAGTTAGAGCTCCCAGCAAATAGCCGAGTTCACAATGTCTTTCATGTATCATGCCTCAAGAAGGCATTGGGACATCATGTGAATCCATCAACAGTGTTGCCACCCCTAGATGATGAGGGGAAATTGATTCTTGAGCTAGAGGCTATCCTGGATTTTCGAGAGAGGTGGGTACGAAAATGGACTATCACAGAATATCTGGTTAAATGGAAGGATTTTCCAGTTGAGGATGCCACCTGGGAAGGTGAGGAGATCCTACAACACCCAGCGTTGAGATTGCTTGAGGACAAGTAATTTTAGGGAGGGAGGACTGTGATGTCCCCTCCAAAGTGAGACATCTGTATTCAGCAGATTAGCCTATTATTGCGATCCTCGTAGGCTAATGAGATTGGATAGAGGGTCCATTGAGGGATGTAGCTTCTTTAATAGTCAGAGCTATGCAGGATTGGTGTTCGTTTGAGGTCTACAGGACTCCATATGAAGGACTTGCTATTTATAGTAAGTCAGAGATGCTAGAGATGGAACCCTACTATTTTTAGTAAGGGGGTATGGTCATGTGCAGTTTCCTCATGCCAGCTCTCAGTTCTGATGGCGTGCAAAAATGTTGAGTAATAATGAAGATATTAATATTTATTTTATTAAAACAAATATTAATAGTTTTGAGCTTATATTATTAAGTTATAGTATAATTTTATATTATAACTTAAGTGACTTAAGTGAAGGGTCAGGTTCTCATTAGTTGGGGCCAGTTGAGCAATTAAATTAAATGGTAATATTTATGCACCAACTATTGAGACTTAAATGAAAATTAAAAGTAATATTATTAGTCATCTCAAAATTGAAGAAGAGGAGTTTTTTGGGTTAAATTGAACCCTAATGTGAGAAGCCTATTTATATCTTGAAAATCGTACAAGGCTTCATTATGATGTTGATTATTTTGTTGAGAAGATTTGTCCTTTTTGGCTTTGAAGAAGAAATTGGGGTTTCTGCAGTTTGTTCCAGAGTATCGGCATTGGAAAACGTGAAGACTTCATTGCATCAGCAATCTGAGGGTGTGGAATATTCATCGGAAGTTGCTCCCTGGGTTGGCTTTATCCAGAGGTCAACATTGAGTTTAATAGAGAAGTAATTTTCAGAAATTTATAGTCAGAATAAGGGCAGATTTTTAATCAGACTGTGTGCATCCATTGGTAGCTGATTTAAGAGGGCCGTACCATTCCTCATCAATAAGGGGTGGCTTCTTGAGAAGGGGGGGCGATTTTACTATTGGAGGCCTTCAAAAATTGCAAATAAATTCATAAGGAGACGCCCAGGTATAGGAAGCCATCTGCACTTGCTGTGATAAAAAAGGCAACCTTCTAAAGGAGAATCGGGCTATTTCATGATCTGCTTTTTTGGTTGAAGGTGCATAATAGCGGCTGCATGTCATCTATTTATTTCGGGTATGCTTGTAATGATCTATCCTCTTGAATATTAAGCTATAGGAATTGGATTGAAGGAGTTAATATCAAAGTTGTTCGTATTTCCTGTATGTTTGCATTTTATTATTTCATATCAGCATTTCAAAACACAAAAAAAACAGAAAACCTTATTAAAAACAGCAAACCCATAAACTAAAAAATCAGCATTGAAAACAAGGGCACGAAGAGTTATTACATTATATTATATTATGTTGAAGATTCAAAGAAACATTTGAGTACAGAATTAATTGTATTAATTCAAGCAGCCAGGTAAGGAGGAGATTATGAATTCAAAGAGTCATGTTCTGAACGAATGCCTTTCAAGAAAGTTGTGGCTTATATCCAAGGGGACGACTATTTCATGTAACTATTTATGTGTTGCCAGCAAGAGTAGGTAGTTGAATCCTTATTAAAATTGAGATGCCGCTTTTTATATTGTCACGGAAGTATATCTACCGCTGCCATTGCATAGAAATGTCGGGGGCCTTGTATATTTGGTGCAAAGTATATTCCGCGGCCTCCTGTTAAAGAGTTCTTGTATGTTATATTGAGGAGGTGTGAATTATTTTTTGGAGGAGACGTATTTTATTCTGGAATTTTTTTTAAAGCCATATCAATAGCAAAATAAGGAAACCGACTATATGCAGCTGCCGCGACACTAAAGAAGTTGACGTGGAGAGCTTTGGGAGTTTGTAAATTAAGTAGCTTTGATATTGTCACTTTATATGGAGTATCAATTACTTGGAGCCGTGTGGTTTAAAATCATTGAGAGTCAATTATTCATCCACCGTTTTATTCTTTTGAGCACAACATATCTTTATTTGGTGCGTCCTTGAAGGGTGCAAGGAAGTGCTTAAGGCAAAGGGGGTGGGATGAAATATACTGCAAGATATTTTGTATATTTGATGCTGACATTTGAGGAGCTGCTAAATAGGTCAAAACTGCTATTGTAATTCAAAGTGAAATTAATGTATAGGTGAAGCAAATAGGGCAAGGTGTTGTTACAACTCTATCAGGACGGACGGAGGAGCATAAGGATGATGAGAGATTGCTTTCAAGGGAGGAAGAGCTTGGTGCATCCTGAAGAATAGAGACTTAGCTTGCAGCCATGGGATTGAGTTGGTGGTACATAACTGGAGACATCTCTCGAAAAGGAAGAACCTATACGGATTGTCATTGCGTTCAGTCTCTTCGAAGAGGAGGAAATAACATTTAGAGGGAGTTTGACAAACCAACAGAGGCAACCTTGGACGAGGAGGTCAGGAGGTTGATGTTGGAAATGTTGTCATTGATGTCAAAGTGATGTCAAGAAGAAATTTGTTGTTTGAGATTGTTGGCAATACTATCATTGATATCAAAGATGCATACACATGTTGTCAATAAGATGAAGAAGATAGTCATAAATAAGAGGATATCACTTATGAGAACATTCAAAGGGTCTTTAAGTGATATTGGAGCAGATGTTATGAACAGTTATAAAAGAAAATATATAAATGTAAGCTGGATCAGATTCATGCAAAATCTGGAAGAAGAAGCAACATGTTAGTGAGGTGAAGTTTCAGGCATGAACAAATTTAGAATGCAAATCTGAAGGTGGAGTTTCAGATATGAATAGATATAAGTATGCAGATCCCCAAAAGAAAAGCAAATCTGAAGGTGGAGTTTCAAAAATATAGGAGGTGATATGATTTTTACTTAAGTGACTTGTCACTAAAGACAAAACAAAAAACAGAAACTATAATCCAAAAAGTAACGATGGCAAAAGAAAGAAGAAAAAATAAAGAGAAAGCAATATGAAGACAAAATTAGGAAAGAGACAAAATAAGAAAGAGTCAAAAGCAAAAAGTATTACATGAAAGGATACGTCTTTTTTCTTTTAGAGGTGCAATCTATTTCTAAGTATGATTCATTAGAACAAAACAAAGTATTAATAAGAAGCGGTTAGAGTTGAATAAAACAAAAAGACAAGATTTGTCTTATATAAAGAGAGGGCCACAATTATTATAAAGGCAGCATGGGCGGCGATTCATAAATGCAAGATAGCTATTCAATAAAGACATCAATTAAGACTTATTAAAGGCATCGGTTATGTAAGTAGTGGTTATAAAGGTTGAAGGTTTGTTAACAAAAGGTGATGACTTTCTAAAGAGTCATGTCTATTCTAAGGAATTGCCTCTCTTGGCAAGATATAAAGGGAGTTTTTGAATAAATATTTCGAGTGTGCTGTGTGTAAAAAGCTATATCTTTAGAACAAAGATTTTTCTGTGTGGAGTAATGGAATAACTGCTATATCTGAAGTAGAGTGTGGTTGTGTGTGAAAAATATTATATCATCCAAGCACATGCTGTATGTGTGAGTGTGTAAAAAATGTACATCATCTGAAGATTAGAGAGTACTGAGTTGTGTGTGTTGAAGAAAAAGATATATCTTTAGAACACAATCAGGAGTGGTGTTGATGGCTGTGTAAAACAGAACAGCAGAAGCACTTTAATTGAATATCATATTTGGTTGAGAAAGAAAGCGACCAGATTTAGGTGTGTGAAATAAATGCCATATCATTAAAACACAATCAGGTGTGTGTAGTGTTGTGTGTTGAGGAACAAAGGCTATATCATTCGAACTCAAGCAAGTGAGGGTCATGTTGCAGATCTAAGTGAATGAGATTGTGGTCAGTAAATTATTTCTGAGCATTATATGAAGGAACTAAGGCAGATTATAAAAAGGAATAAGTGCAGATTAGAGAGCATCTTGATGATTAAATTTATGAGAAGATTGTGAATGATTATGATCAGTTTTGTAAAAAGAGATTGTGCACAGTTTGGATCAGATTTGTGAAGGAGTTCATGCAGATTTGGTGCAAGAAGACATAGTTTGTGAAGAGGAGTATATGATAGATCCATAGAGAAGAGTATAGCAGAAGGTTGTTTGAGAAAAATTGTCCATCATCCGTTGAAGAAGCAACATTGAAGGTGGAGTATTATTCTTGATATTTTTATCTGTACTAAGTTGGTGCTTGGCAAGTGGGGGTTGGTGCCTACAAACATTAGGGGTTGGGGGTCCTTGTAGGTTGGTGCCTACTAAAACAGGATTAGGGGTTGATGCTCCTTGTAGGTTGGTGCCTACTAAATCAGAATTAAGGGTTGGTGCCTACTAAACTACATATTTGGTGATTCAAGTAGGTTGGTGCCTACATTCTTTGTAAAAGTTTATATAATTCAAAAAGTACATTATTTGTACCGTGGTTTTATCTCGTAAGGGTTTCCACGTAAAATCTTGGTGTCAACTTATTCATATTGATATATTTTGCATAGTTGATTTGTGTTAGAGTTTGAAGTTGATAAAGATTGTAAAAGGGTAAAAGTTTGTCGATATACTGATTCACCCCCCCTTCTCAGTATATCTTTGTGCTCTTCAATTGGTATCAGATCAAGGTCCTTCTTGAAAGCCTAACCGCTTGAAGGAGATCCTTAAGAGCACTTATGGCTGATCATAACAATACAGTGAAAGCAACCATCTTTGATGGGACTAATTATGCATTTTGGAGTATCAAGATGGAAGCATATTTGAACGCACTCGGGTTTGATGTGTGGCAATCTGTTGTTGATGGGTATACACATCCAGCAACCCCTCCAACGGATCAAGACAGGAAAAAGAGAAGTGAGAACAATGCCAAAGCCAAGCATGCTCTTCTTTGCAGCCTAATAGATTATGAATTTACAAAGGTCATGCGTTGCTAATCAGCAAAACAAATTTGGGTTAAACTCCAAAACATCTATGAAGTAGATACAAAAGTAAAGAAGGCAAAGTTGCAAACTCATCGAAGGAAGTTGGAGACTCTCAAGATGAATGAAGATGAAGACATAGCATCATACTTTCTTTGTGTTGATGAAACGGTGAACATTATGAGAGGACTTGGTGAAGATATTGATGATGCTTTTATTGTTGATAAGATTCTAAGATCTTTATCCACAAAGTTTGAGGCCAAGGTTGCAACATTGGAAGAATTGACAAACTTAGACCAGCTAACAAAAGATGAATTACATGGGATCCTTGTTGCTTATGAAATGAGGATTGAGGGAATAACACCAGAAAATGAGATTTCCTTCAAGGCATCCAAGAAAGGAAAAACCAAACATGATACATCAAATGAGAAATCAAGTGATGATGAAGCAGAGGCCTATTTCATGAGGAAGCTTAAGAAAGGAAGTGGAAAGTACAAAGGGAAATATCCTTTTAAATGTTTCAATTGTGGAGAAGTTGGACATTATGCCTCAAAATGTCCTCAAGATGATAGCAACTTAGGTGAAGGTGAAAAAGAAACCTACATCAAGAAAAAAGGAAAGAAGAGATCCCAAAAACACAAAAAGAGCTTTTACTCAAAGAAAGAATGTAGCTCTTTAGAAGAACAAAGTGATGACGGTCAAAGCAAAGATGGAGAAGAAATATTGTTCATGGCTGAATATGAAGAACAAGATGCTGATCAAGAATGTGATGAAGAAGAAGAAGTTGATTAAGAATACAATGAAGAAGAAGAAACAGATCTTGAGGAAGAACTTCATTATGCATACAAGAAAAATGAAGAATTGAATAAGAAAGTCACCAAGCATAAACTAAAAACTAAGGAGTTGACTAAAAGCTTGGAGGAATTAAACAAAATAATTGAAGATTTAAGGACTCAACTTATAGAACTTGAACAAGTTGAAAATAAAATAAAGATCAAGTTAAGTGCAAAAGAGAGAGATTGTGACAAGTTGGAACAAGAAGTTGCTATGTTGAAAAATGAATTGGAAAAGCCAAAGAAGGAATGTACAAAGTTTGATGGGAATGTCACAAGTTTCAAGGAAAATGAAAGAAATTTTAATGCTAGGCAGTTTTATTCTTTCAATGGATATTGTTATGCATGCAATTTTTTTGGCCACAAAGCAATGAATTGCAGATTTTGTGCAAGAAATACTTCAAGCTTCATTAGGAGAAATTATAATTCAGGTGGTCATGACGTTATGTGTTTCAAATGCAACAACTTTGGACACATATCACGTTTTTGTAGATATGGCTTCGTGGAACCACCTAGACAAAATATGAAGAACACCATTGAAAAGGAGAGAAAGCTTACAAAAGTAAAATGATGATGAGGATAAATCTATGATCATGCAAGATACATGTCATACACTATTTTGAAAAGAAGCATGGATTTTAGGGGGAGCTAAGTTGACACTATCTTTCAGCCCCATGGAGAAGATAAGTAAAAGGAAAAGTATCTCAAAATTTTGAAGAGAAAAATCTCTTATAGATTGGAGTCTAAAGAAGATAATGAATTGGCTTCGATTGTTGGAAATTGTATTAATGTCAAAATGAAAAAGTTTCCACGCAGAGAAAGCAAGATGATTTAGAAGTCAAGGAATGGAGAAGTTAGAGAAAGATAAGAATTAATAGATGGGAGCATACATTCAAGGGGAGCTATACATAGTATCTTGTAGCTCCATGGAATAGAAAAGGCAGGATTGATGGAAGTCCCTTTGCCATTGATGTCAAAGGGGGAGAGAAGTAGAATGAGGGAGAGTTAGAAGAAATGACAAAAGGATAGGTTGCCATCAATGACAAAGGGGGAGATTGTTGGAAATGTTGTCATTGATGTCAAAGTGATGTCAAGAAGAAATTCATTGTTTGATATTGTTGGCAATACTATCATTGATATCAAAGATGCATACACATGTTGTCAATAAGATGAAGAAGATAGTCATAAATAAGAGGATATCACTTATGAGAACATTCAAAGGGTCTTTAAGTGATATTGGAGCAGATGTTATGAACAGTTATAAAAGAAAATATATAAATGTAAGCTGGATCAGATTCATGCAAAATCTGGAAGAAGAAGCAACATGTTAATAAGGTGAAGTTTCAGGCATGAACAAATTTAGAATGCAAATCTGAAGGTGGAGTTTCAGATATGAATAGATATAAGTATGCAGATCCCAAAAAGAAAAGCAGGGAATATATTATGCAAAGCAGCAATTAATATATATGCAGCTATAAGACAAAAGCAAATAAAACAAAAGTTTCAAATTTGTTAAGAAGCCAAAATTGTCTTATTCAAAAATATAGGAGGTGATATGATTTTTACTTAAGTGACTTGTCACTGAAGACAAAACAAAAAACAAAAACTATAATCCGATGGCAAAAGAAATAATAAAAAATAAAGAGAAAGCAATATGAAGACAAAATTAGGAAAGAGACAAAATTTAGAAAAGACAAAATAAGAAAGAGTCAAAAGCAAAAAGTATTACATGAAAGGATACGTCTTTTTTCCTTTAGAGGTGCAATCTATTTCTAAGTACGATTCTTTAGAACAAAACAAAGTATTAATAAGAAGCGGTTAGAGTTGAATAATACAAAAAGACAAGATTTGTCTTATATAAAGAGAGGGCCACGATTATTATAAAGGCAGCATAGGCAGCAATTCATAAATGTAAGATAGCTATTCAATAAAGACATCAATTAAGACTTATTAAAGGCATCGGTTATGTAAGTAGTGGTTATAAAGGTTGAAGGTTTGTTAACAAAAGGTGATGAATTTCTAAAGAGTCATGTCTATTCTAAGGAATTGCCTCTCTTGGCAAGATATAAAGGGAGTTTTTGAATAAATATTTCAGGTGTGCTGTGTGTAAAAAGCTATATCTTTAGAACGAAGATTTTTCTGTGTGGAGTAATGGAATAACTGCTATATTTGAAGTAGAGTGTGGCTGTGTGTGAAAAAGATTATATCATCCAAGCACATGCCGTATGTGTGAGTGTGTAAAACATGTACATCATCTGAAGATTAGAGAGTACTGAGTTGTGTGTGTTGAAGAAAAAGATATATCTTTAGAACACAATTAGGAGTGGTGTTGATGGCTGTGTAAAACAGAACAGCAGAAGCACTTTAATTGAATATCATATTTGGTTGAGAAAGAAAGCAACCAGATTTGGGTGTTTGAAATAAATGCCATTTCATTAAAACACAATCAGGTGTGTGTAGTGTTGTGTGTTGAGGAACAAAGGCTATATCATTCGAACTCAAGCAAGTGAGGGTCATGTTGCAGATCTAAGTGAATGAGATTGTGGTCAGTAAATTATTTCTGAGCATTATATGAGGTGAAAGCCCTTGTTAGTGTATATTTCTCTGTGACGGAGAAGTATGAGGTGAAAGCCCTTGTTAGTGTATATTTCTCTGCGACATAGAAGTATGAGGTGAAAGCCCTTGTTAGTGTATATTTCTCTGTGACGGAGAAGTATGAGGTGAAAACCCTTGTTAGTGTATATTTCTCTGAGACGGATTAATATGAGGTGAAAGCCCTTGTAGTGTATATTTATCTGAGACGGAGAAATATGAGGTGCGAGCCCTTGTTCATCTCTGAGACTGAGATGAGACGTCATGTTGAGAGACTCCATGATGACATCACGTTGAGAGACTCCATGATGAACCCTTTGTACTTGTGTTTTTCCACACATGGGAGTAGCCATGGTGGACGTCATGTTGAGAGACTCCATGACGACATCACGTTGAGAGACTCCGTGATGGACACTTGTGCGCATGTTTGTTTCCACACATGGTAGTAGCCATGGTGGATGTCATGTTGTGAGACTCCATGACATCACGTTGAGAGACTCCGTGATGGATTCTTATACATCTCTAAGACTGAGATGTGTAGCCATTGTGGACGTCATGTCGAGAGACTCCATGACGAGGATTGCAGGAAAAATACCTCCCTAGCTAAGAGGGAGTGTTAGTGTTTGTAGCTTAGGGAGATATTTTTCTCCCAAGTAAAAATAATTAAGATAATAAATAATTATCAAGGCAGGTCGGCCTTGTTAAATAATGATATTTTATATTTGTTATTTAAATCAAAGAGGCTGACCTAGATGAAAGGTTTCCTAGTTTGGTATATATACAAGGTGGTGTTCTTCCATTCAAATCATCAAGTTCAATTCATTCCAGATCGTCATTCTTCAACAGTTCGCCTTCCCTTGCAGCAGATCCATTCTCAAAGAGAAGTGTTGCCATTCATGGAGGAGTGTCTCCATTATTTGTATGTTGGCATTTAAATTCGCACCTCTAGAATGCGTATTTGAAACGGACAGCTATGCATAGATAAACTGCTCTTCAAATTAGGAGGGGAAGCTCCCTCTTGCTGATGGTATTCAAGAAAGTAAACTAAAACTAAGTTGCCTATCTTTTTGATCAGCTAGAGCACAAGGTTTATAAAACACAAACGCCGCAGCTGAGATTTTCTGAGTTAAGAATTTCAACTACGACTAACTTAAGCTAAAGACGTTTCTAACTTCTCAAGTAATACGCAGAGCAAGAGAAATTAGAAATGGACAAAGATGATTCTCTGACAAAGTGCTTCAATAAATTCTTTTCCAACAAACATCTACACACTTCAATGTAAGCTGAAATCGAGATCATAAAAGCATAACACAAATGACGGAAATATGAGATTTTGGACCAAGGCAAAGGAGGCTCATGATTTTATTACTTAAACTTCTAGAACAAAGCTCACTTCTAACATGCTTGGAACAAGAAATTGCAGCTAAAGAGGCTTGCAATCTTATTCTTACACAATAGAAACAGCAATCACACTAACTCCTTGTTGGCTAAAGAGGCTCAACAATTTGCTATCACAACACAATTGAACTGAAAGTAAATAACAACTTGCTGCAATGCAGGCTCGCAATTTGCTAACACAATAACCGTTAAAAGAAACTAATGAGCAAAGGCTCTTATTTATAAGCAAGCACAGGAGTAGGGAACCCTAAAATCTCCTTGCTTTCACAATCTAGGGCTTGCTCAGCAAGCAAGCTTTATTTCTAAATCTAGAAAAAAGATAACATCTAACACCTAAGAAAGTGGGAAAAGCAGGAAACGCCAACTATTACATTTTATCTTCTTTCTCTTCTTCAAAGAATGGATAAGAATCGTTCCAAGAATAGAAAGAAAGCGGAAAGAAAGCTTCTTGATGAAAGCCGCTTTAAATCTCAACCATATCCACTAAAGAGCAGGAAATTGGGTCCTGGTCAGGTGCATTGATACTATCTAAGGCAATATTCCGATCCTCCAAGATCTCTTCGTCCTCTATGACCAAACTTAGAGAATCTTTCACTTCTTCAACTGTTTTATGAGTTCTATTCTTGCAAAACATCGCTGCCCAAAAAGATGACTCACTAATTGATAACTTGGCGACTCTGCAACTTTATGCTTCTGACATCTCTCTTGATTTCCATCAGCAGAGTATTGCAACACTCTTTTCCGATACCTTTCCTCTTTCTCATATCACACCTTCTCTCATTCTTCAGTTGAGATGATGAAGTTTTGACATAGTGCTGATTCAGTCTTAAACTCGAGGGGAGTGTACTCCATATTGAAAACCTTGAAGAATGACTGTAAACTCGCCTATGTTCAGACAAGCTTTGAGCAACTTTCTATTTTTAGAATGCTGGTTTTTCAGCCTCAAACGGACAAATTTTTGGAAATTTTTCTAAGATATGGGTTCTGCTCAAAATTCCGTTGCAATACAACCTAGATCGTCCGTTTTTGAAAATCTTGAATTTTGACTGAAAAAGTAGCAAACCCTAATTTCTTCAATTTTTCACCGAAAAAGCTGGCACCTGGATTTTGTTTAGAATACAATTAGAAATGGACCCAATTGATTAGATTTGAAAAACACTGATGGCTGATCGAAAAAGCAGCCAACCCTAGAATTTGAAATTTTCTTGAAAAAGCTGTGATATGGGTTTTCTTGAGAAGACTGTTTTGAGAGGACCCAGATGATCAAAATTTGCAAACTCTGAAGATTTCACTAACATGCAAGGAAAAAGCAGCTGCTGCAACTTGATGAACTTCTCCAAAAATTCTTCAGAAGAATGAGATGAAGAGACCCAGATGGCTGAAAATTAAAAATCTTTGACCTTCTCCTTCAAAAATTTGATCTTCTGGATGAAAAAGCATGAAAAAGTAAGGTCTTATGTTGCTGGTCTGAAAATTATTCATGAAAATCAGCAACCTTGAGCTCTTGAATCTTGAAATAAAATCTTAAAGTTGCTGCTCTACTCCTCTCCTTTGGAAGCCACCTGCAAAAATGATGAAAACTAAAAGGAAGAGATGTCTTAAATAGATTTAGGGCTTGAAATAGATTTGCTTTCTTTTGTTTTAATCTTCAAACCCTAAACTCAGCTTGTTCGATGAATTTAGACATTCGTCTTTCCCTTGCCATTTTGAATCTTTGAAAACTTTGAAAATTCTACTAAGGCATTGAAAGTTGGGCGCCCTTCTTGGCTAGAGGCGCCTACTTCATTCAGACTTAACCACTTTTCTGAGTTTTTTCAAGTTTTCTTCCATTTTGACCCCTGGATTGACCTTGATCTTTGGCTTCTAGATTGATTTGATGAACGAGCTGAATGATTCATCGCGTAGCCTGATTATTTTGAGAAGATTGTTCTGGAGGCACCTCTAGCGAAAAACTTCGTTTGGACCTTCGAATTCATGGGAGCCTATTTCCTCCAGGGGCTCCGAACTTTCACAGTGTTAGCCATTTTGATGATTTTCAAGTTCTTCCTTTTCCCTATGATCTTCTGATGAAATCTTGATTCTGGGAGCTATGCTAATC
Organism: Sequoia sempervirens; assembly: GCA_007258455.2. Lineage (NCBI taxonomy): Eukaryota > Viridiplantae > Streptophyta > Pinopsida > Cupressales > Cupressaceae > Sequoia > Sequoia sempervirens. Next base: position 158,377 of record VDFB02360476.1, read on the forward strand.
CGATCGACTGACTGTCAGCTCCATTGGATAGCTTGACTGAAACTAACGAAGTGATCTTAGAAGTTGTATCTGCAAATTTTAACATCTCAGGGCTCAAAATCTTGGGCGCCCTTTCTCTCCAAGGGCCCCCATCTTAAGCAGACTTAGCCATTTTTTTATTTCTTCATCCTTTCACTTCTACAGATGATCTCGCTTGATCTGGTGATCCGGAGCTCAGATTGACTGACGGCTGGGCTTGTCGTGAAGCTGAGGAGATTCTGAGAGGGGCCTTCTGGGGATCTCTTTGCAAAACAGTTGAATTTGAGGCACCAAAAGCTTGGGCGCCCTTGGCAAGCTGGGGCGCCCAACTTCACCAGAGTTAGCCAATTTTTCTGTATTTTCTTCTCTTCTTTTGACTTCCGACACTTGTCAAACCCTCTGTTTCACCTCCTGTATTTGATGACTGCCAACTCGGATTGACGTGTTATTGATCTCGTTGGAAAGCCTGTTCTAATCTGAAGAAGACATGTTGGAGGCAGTTTTAGAAAATTCATCTGTTTAAGTCCCCAAAAGCTTGGGTGCCCTTTCTCTCCAGGGGTGCCCATTTGCTCCAGACTTAGTCAAAATTCTCTGATTTTCATCTTTCCTTTGTACTTTCAGCTAGATCTGGATTTGACGGAGAACGACAAGTCAGATGCTTTGACGAAGACGCCCGTTGCGAAGCTGCTTGAATTATGGAGAGATTTAGCACATTCGTGAACCCTAACTGCTAGATCAAGTGCCTCAAAAAGCTGGGCGCCCTTCTTCACCAGGGGCGCCCAGAATTCCAACACTTAGTCAATTTTTTATATTTCTCATTTTCTTCCTTCTGACCACTGTGTAAATCCTCCCTGTTTAGCTTCAAATCCCAGATGACTGGATAATCTATTGATTGCACCGTCAGACTCGCTGCGGAGCTGGCAGAGAACTGAGCAACTTCAATTTTAGAGCTCAAACCCTAATTCCATCTTTTAGTGCCCTAAAAAGATGGGCACCTTTCTTCACCTGGGGCGCCCAAGTCTGGCAGTGTTAGAAAATTTTCATCTTTTTAAATCTTCTTCGTTCTTCGTGACTGCTCACCAACTCACCTTCTGTCGAATGCTTTGAACATTGAATCTGACGCCTGGCAGCCGACTGACCTCCTTTAATGACTTCGGAGCTCCTGATATGCTTATGAAAAAACAAAATGGACCCAGTAGGGCAAAACTGATTATTTTGAGATTCTGACTGCGCTAGCCTGATATGGACGTATTTTGAGCCAATCAAAATCAGTTTGGACCCTGACGGACCAACTTTCTATTTTTAGAAAGTTTTGCCAGTATCCATTTCCAAAGAAACCTAGAAAAACCTAGAAAACGTTACTAATTTTATAAAATTTCTAAAAATAGCAGTTTTCCTAAAAAGTAGGGATGAAAAGCTGAGATTTGGGTTTTGTAGATTAAGCTACTCTTAGCAGACCCAGATCGTCAGAATTTGAAAATTTTGCGTTTTAACCCCTCATACAAGACATGCAAACCCAAATTTTGACCTTTTGACTGATTTAACAAGACTTTTACTCATTTCTTCAAAATGTCTAAGTGTAACAAAAATTTTAATTTTGGGGTACAACATTGTATATGCTCAGCCTTGTGCAAGGCTTGATTGTAAGCAATATTCTACAATTTTATATGATATATATGAGATATTATTTGCTAGGTTTTTCTCCCTTGAGTAGGAGGGTTTTCCTAGGGTAAACTGCTGTGTTTATTGTTCATGTGTTGTGATTTCTGCTTATTGCATTTCTGATCCTAAAACTAACATGCTTCATGTCTTACGTGTTTGCTTCATGCCTGATGTGTTTATAATTACTTTATGCTTAAAAAATTAAGAAAAGGCCAAATCTATAAAAGCTTTATGTGTCAAATGTTTCTTTGGTTGAGAAGCACTAACAAATTAACTTACTTAGAATTAATTATTATTAGTCTCCACATGCAATAATGAAGAGTTGTAACTATTAAAGTGAAAAGGTGTGATTCCCTCAAACTTGAGATATAAAAGGGAGAACATTTCATTGAGAGAGACATCCATAACATCATTGAAGAACCTGATTGAGAATAAAACCTTAAGTGATTTTGCAAGAGAATTAAATTAGGTTCTCAAGAATGGTGATGATGTGAGAAAGGATGTAACTCCAAATGTGAAAGGTTGTGACCCTTAAAATGTGAAAGACTATGACTCCCTCAACAATAAGATATAAAAAGGGGGAATCATCTCCTTGTGAAGAAACCATCAATAGGGAATAAATCTATCAATCAACTTGAAAGTAAAATATTATTCTAAAAAGGCAGCCATGAAGGGTGGTGATTCATTTACTATGAAGGGTAGTGACTCCTTCAAGGAATGGATATAAAGAATAAATCAATTCATTGACATTTAATGAGCAATCACCACTCATCTATCCACCAAGAAATCAAGCAATCATCACTCATTTATCCATCAAGAAATCAAGTAATCAAAATATCAAAAAGTTTCCCAAGGAAGCAATGATCAATCAGAACATTTTTCTCTCTTGGGGGTTATGTGAAAATGTTTATTATTGTTGTAATTTTTTCTTTCATAAGCCCATGAATACAGTGATGTAGGTTACAAAGCTTGTGAGTTCAGTAGGCTAGCGGAGACCTGAGCTTGGGTAGCCTCTATAATAATGCCACCTTTATATGAACAACTATGCTGTTACCAACAAATATTGGGTGAACTTGTTGAGAGTAGATTCCCTTGCCATATATATAGTTGATAGAAGGGAATAATTTTTATTGAGAGCAAAAAAGCTATCGAAGTGGGTTACTTAACTTTTTGGAGCTCATCTCTCTATTAGATTGGGGGAAAGGTCATTTGAGGATGCAGTTTTGGAATCAATAAAAGATCCATATGTCTTCATGTTGATATTTCAAATATAATTGGCATGTAGACTTTGTCTTATTTGGTTCAACAATAATCTTTGCATCCATGATGATATGTAGGGCTTGGAATTTGGAGTTATGACCATGTTGGAGAAACTTTGGAAGCTCTAGAATGTTCAGGCTAGAAAAGTGATTCTTCAAGTTTGGGACAGCAATTCTTTTCCTAGATATTAGGGATGACAAGGGAAAGCTATTAGAAAATATATAAAAATTAATATTTAAAAATTTAAAATACTAAAAAAAATTAAGAACTTGTAAAACAAACTAATAGATGCCAAACACAACATTAAGATTCAAGATGGATAATAAGCTCAAAAATGGATATGAGCACTGTAAAATTCTATTAATCATAGTTTAAAAGTTTGTAAGTCAGCAAAACTTGGCAGATCCAAATTTGACTCAGACTTGGCAACTCAACAAAACTTGGCAAAAGTTTTGACCATTTTTTTCCTTCATATTTTCATAAATAATCTTAAAAAACATGCATAAACTGAATTTAGAGAACTCATAAGTAGTTTTTCATTCATTCATGGAATGATAGATCAAGAAAGATGTTGATTCATTCATTCATGGAATGATAGATCAAGAAAGATGTTGATACACATCATTGATCAGAGTTATTTACTTATTAGTGTCAAGTTCAAGTTTCAACAGCCATAATACCTACATCATAAATCTCAAACATCATAGTTTCTAGTGGAATGTCATATGTGATTAGATTCATAATTATTTATAACATCTCACACCAGTGCATCTACTGCTTCCCATTTTGTTGCTTATACCATAACCACTTGTGTAACGTTGGGCTCTATTTTATCATAAAGTGAAACATCTCTTCCATGGATCAGTGCAAGATGACATTTGAGGTGGTTGATGCCTCTTATCTTCTTTCCACAATAATTAAGCACTAATTGTCTGTTCGTCTCTCAAGGGTTCTATGCTTAAAGAAAAAAAAAAAAAAGAAAAAAAAAAGAAAAGAATATAAAATTTAAAGTTAGATCTAAGCAGCTAGCTTAATAATAGGAAAAACATAGATAGAATAATAAAACCCTAGAGTGAGGGGAAAAAAAAAAAAAAAAAATCTGAAATGAAAAAACACAAACAACATTGTTAAGTTGCATACCTTGCAAATGCTGCCAAAAAACTCATTGGTTGTCAAATCAGTCCAGGGTCACACAAAATTTGTTGAAATCACTTGCAAATGCATTGAATGTTGTTGATATGTTGAAACAATGAGAGTTCAAAGGAGAAATTCTGAAAAGATGAAGCATTTTTGATGCTTTTTTGGTCGCAGACTTTTATTATGCATTACTAGGCAAGTTTTTTGGTTAACCTTATAAGTTTTGGTGAGTTAACTAATGAGTTACTCGCTGAGAAATCATGCAAAACTTGTAGGCAAGTTAACCTGTGAGTAACTCGCCTAAAGATTTGTCTCATGATTACTTGTGAGTTTTTCTGTGATTTTCTTAAACTATGCTATTAATAACATCAAGATTGAACCATCATCTTGTTCGTTAGGCTGTGGTCGAGCAGTGAAGTGAAAAACTTATTGCCAGAATGGCCTAAGTTAACAAATCAGTGGTCATGGTAAGTGTAATATGGTGGAGAACATGACTTTTTTTAAGTTGGCAAGCTGGTGGTCTGGAGTTTGTGAACCCACTGTTGCTTGTGGACATATTCTAGTTGGAACTGAATTATTTATACTTGATGTGAAGTCTCCTCCCAGGTCAAGTACACTAAAAACTGACATGTGGGTTGATAATTGTTTCAACTTTTGAACCTTACTTTTCAATTCAAAACAAACTTTTATTAATCTTTGAAAGTGAGTGAGGATTTGTGATCAATTAAAATTCTTCAAGAAAGCTCATATAGTACTTGCTAATCCATTAACCAAACCTTAGAAGCTTTCTTCAGTTAAGAACATTTCAGGAACACTTCACTAGATTGATTCTAGTTGTCTAGAAGAGGCAAGAGAAGCCATGCCCTACCATCAAGCAGCTAAAACACTGGATACATTGCCTGAGAAAGAAATGAGGAATCAAAGGCTGTTGAGGTCAACAAAGAGTTGACAAGCAAGGTACAGTGAGGAAACAAAGGCTGTTGAGGGAAATACAGAGTTGGAAAAGAAAGGTGTTTGAGAAGAGATTAGAGAGAGAACTAACCCCCCTGTACAAAGATGATGTGTTGTTTGGGTTCCACAATAAGCTTAGGGAAAGGGACCAAGTGTGAATTTATAATGGAAGTTCAACATTGAGAGGAGAATTGGAAGAGCAAATTGTAAGGATCTTTTAGAGCTTGGTAGATCAAGTGGAAGATAGTATGTCTATTTTGAAAGGAGAATTCTAGCATGATATTAATGACCTTGTTTTACTAGAGGTCACTGCAGGTTGAACAGTCAAAAGAAACTAGACTGGACCAATTGAATGGATAGAGGGGGATTCAGAGGAGCAACATTAACATCATGGCAATTCCAACTCCATTTGCATACTGTCAAATGCTACCTAAGTTCACAGGCATTGGCAACTGAGACCCAGTCTTTCACTACAGCACTTGTGAAAATATATGGAAAATCAATGGCCAATTAGACAAAATGTATTTAATGAAGGTGCTTCCAGCAAATTTGAAATGTCTTAAAATGGATTGGTGAATGGATTTGGAGTGTCAACGATATTTCCTGCACTGTAACATCAATCATAATCCCATTACTCTTTTCCGTACTGATATGCCACCAGAAATGCCACTTGATACTCTTAGTGCTTGGCTTAGTTTGTTTTTGTAAGTTAATATTACTAAATGTCAATTTCTAATTGGTAAGTGATCCTTGTCAGTTCATATTTTTTTGTGAACATTCACTTTTAGAATATTAAGTATTAATCAAATGACAACAAACTTATGCCAGTACAAAATGCAGAATGCATAATGAATTGGATTAGGTCTTGACCCTATGATATATGGTGATGCTTTCTTTGTTGCAACTTACTGTCTGAGTCTTTGCCAAACAGGAATGATGCAGGACTGGCTGCTTCTGAGTTGGCATTGGCAGTTGAAAAGCATGTTTTGGAGTCTGGCTCTGTGGATAGTGTCGGGACAACAGGTGTGCTATTCACTTTTCTTGCTATTTACATGCTGTTTTGGGAAAATTGAAGTTTAGAAAATCATCATGACTGTGTCATAAGCTATATCCATAGCTCTTCTTCATTTGGTCCTACTGCATTAGGAGTTCCATTGATGATTTTTCTTATCAATTGCTCATACTCATTACTCTTAATTTGGAAGCTTTTGACAATTCCACTATGTATAATATGTCATATCAGTTACACATCAGTTTTTGAATTTCTAGTAGACATTTGCAAGACCACAAACAAATCCAAGATGAACATCATAGGGTAAGCTGAGCATTAACCACATAAGGGCCTGCCATACATGTGATGATAATATTGATGAGTAGGAGGTTCTGAAGTTCCATCCACCTGCTTGATTATAAAGCTATATGGTTTCTCTAATGTTGCTTTCATCTTCTCTAAAAATTTAACTTCTAACTAGCTTTTCTCAAGATTGGTGGCTTTCAATTTGTGTTATCCATGAGGCACATAAGGCTGTCATGCTTTGCATTCCTTAGATAACATCTCCTTGTAATAAGAAGGCCATGCCACATGAAATAAATACCATTGGCAAAGAAGAATTTACAAATATGGGATGCTATTGGTAGTGAAATTTTTTCAGATGTCATAATTTGGCTGGTCACATGCTTGCACAATTAGACATTTTTGTATCCCAGTTTGAAACCACAACCTTCCTTTTTCCCTTGGATGAACCTTCCACCTTATCCACCCAAAAATTTGGAACCCTAGGAGTTGGAGGACCCTTAGCAGCATGCTTGACAATCATAGATCAGGAGATAAGTGTGATGTCCCATTTTATTCCTTAATACCAAACACAGTGTCATGCCCCCATGCATGTGAAAAAAGAAATCACAGCACTCATAAAGCCTGAGAAATTGCAGCATTATAAATTGCTGCTTTTATTTTTTTCCTTCCCCCTTTCCTTGATCCTTTATTTCAATTAGTTTGCCTTGTCTTCTATTTTATTTGGTCAATTTTATCTTAGCTTTTAATTTGTTTGAGGTTTTTCCTCACTCCCTTCTCCTTCTTGAAAGCTCTTGCCCCTTTATTTATTTATTTTTATTAATTTTTTTTGGGACTTGTGTCTTCTTCCTTCCCACCCTCCTTTTCCCTTTATATCCTAGTCTTCTAACTCTTTGTTCATACTTTTCTCTTCTGCTTTTCATCTTGATGATGGATCATGGAGTGCAATCCAAAACGTTGATGATGAAAAACTGCACAGTTTATCCAGAAATCTTACAATAATATCATTATGGACTGTGGAAACAGAATGTTATTAAGTTGTTTTTAAAAGATGATTTTGGAGCATGTGAAAGTGGATTTTATGGAGTTGGTCGCCCCTGTAGGTGGGCCATACACTTTGGTTTGAGGGAATCCTTGCTGTTGGTACTGCCTTTCGCTGTTGTTTGGCTTCGAAAACTGCCTTGTCCTTGCTGTTTGGATTGTTTGGGAGGCACCTCGACTAGTCTTTTGCATTGCTAGCACTTTGGTGGAGTTCTTTGGTATTTTAGTGGAGTTGGGAGCTTGCTGGTTGGTCATATCAGACTGCTGTTACTTTGCATCAGACCTGAAATTGTGCATCAGACCTGTGGCAGCGATGTTCTAGACCATCTCCTGTCATTTTGGGACTTCATATTGAGGTACTATTGTGGGATTTTGTGGGGGAGTTCTTATATTCTCATTGTAGCATCTTTTGGGGGGAGTTATGCATCATGTTCTTATCATTTTCCTAATATAACAGCAACATATGATGTTTTGAAGCTTTTCATAATGAGCTTATTGTAACACCATTGGTAGTACCATTGGTGATTTGCTCTTGTATTGACATTGCTACTTACCCCATTGAAGAAGTGGTGCTCCCGTTGAATAAGTGGTTGAGCTTTCTTATTTTCATACTACTCCCACTGAATAAGTGGTTGAGTCTTACTTTACTTTCATGTTATGCCTGCCAAGTAAAAGGCTTTGCTTTGGATTGGTCAGCTTGCCACAAGTGCTATTTTGCTTTGTTGTAATTCCTGTTGAATAAGCGGATGATTTCCTTTCATGCACTTGGTTTGCTAACTCACCCCATTAAAGAAGTTTTTTGCTTAGAAGTTCAATTATTATAAGCCTTACCACCGTATGCTCTCACCTTGCCCACATTGGGATCTGGGTGATCAGAAAGTGGAAGGTACTTGCTTTTAGTTAGCTTGATTTCCAGTTAATGCAAAGATCCCCTTCTCACTGTATTCTCTCACCTTGCCCTCATTGGGATCTAGGTGATCAGAAAGTGGAGGGTTGCTTACTCAGTTGTTTATCATTATTATTTGGCTAACACTAATGGGTGAAGTTTTTGAAAACAATTGGGGTGGATATTATAGTTCGTTTTGGGTTCGTTCGTACAAAAAACATGTAAAATTCATATTATATATATTCAGCTTAGAAGCAGGATTAAGATTAGAATATCACATAACATCATATAAAGACTATAAAAAATAAAACTACCATAAAGCTAAATGTCATTTAAAACCAGTGTTCCACAGGGAAGCGTCCCCCCAAAAACCTCACGTTTCCTAGACATCCCTGCCTTGGAGACTTGGGGACTTGGGGTGGGACGGCCCCCCACTTGCCCACCGCTAGTGCCACCATCCCACCACTAGCGCCACTGTCTCCATGATGCCGCTAGGACTTCAAGGATGCCGAGGTGTCCTCAAGATGTCTAAGAGACTCCTAGTTGTCTCTGGACTGCCTTGAAGATGCCCAAGCACCTCCTGTGACCAAATGACCAAAAAGCAAATCTTTAAAAAAAGAACTTTTTTTAGTTTCCAAGGCCAAACACTAATGGCCTATGGGCCCCACCCAAACCCCACAAGCTCTATAAAACTGCCTCCTATCCTAATTTCAATTTACAAAAAATAAATCAACAAGAAGCTAATAAAGTGAGTGTGAGAGTAAAAGCTTCAAGTGTAAGGTGAAAGAGTGAGAATGAAGAGCAAGAGGGTTAAGGAAGAGCAAGATGAAGAGCAAGAAGAGGAGTGATGTCAAGTTAAGGTTCACTTCAAAATTCAAATGATTAAAACTAGTTTGCCAAAGTTTCATGTGTAGTTCTTAAACTTATACATCTTTTTATAACTATACTTTCAAGTACTATATGTGTTACAGTTTCGCTGCCCTGTCGCCACCCCGCCACCATCCCCCCACCGTCCACTCACCGTCCCCAAACTTAGGCCTTTGGTCCCCTTGTCCCTAAAACCCATCCTCTCATCAGGAAACTCCATGGAACTTTGTTTAAAACATGCATGATAAATATTCATCGTTCAAACTTCAAGATTGATATTAAAATAATAATATCAAGTTCAACACTTTTAGTTTTAATCATCAAATGGATTTTCTAAATCATCATCATCATCATCATCATCATTGACATTAGATGACGTAGGAACATTAGATGAACCATAAGCAATGCCAATAGCACTACCAGTAAAAGTGTGCTGGCTTTCAGAATCCTCTTATGCAATATGCTCAGAAGTGGAACTATCCAAATCCGTATGCTCTAGCTCTATATCCCACAACTTTGTGTCCCCTTCCTTGTAGTCATGTTGTTTGTGTGAAAGGAGACACAAGTTGCAATGCATGTATACTAAGTTCTTTTCTCTTTTGGAGTGCGATCTATTGCGCTTTACTAAGTGCATGAAAGAATATGTGCTCCAATTCCTCGTAGATGTAGATGAAAAAGCAACCTATGAAGACAAAGTAAACAATTAAAGTTATACATTATATTTATTAAAACTTTAAGGACTAAAAATAAAAAAATTATCAAACTTGTGATAAAACTTTGATTGCGAGGGGTTGCAGCTGTTAGAAGAATTGGCCATGGAAGTACCACCAACTATGAGCATCCTTTTTAAACCTATCACGAAGAGCCTCAACACTATGACCATTTGAGTGCGCAAAACCAATGAACTCATTCGTGACTACATCTCGCAATTCTGTTTCAGAGAAGAGTCTATGGAATGCTACTTTGTACCCTTCAGCCACTTCAAAATCTCAATATGGGGGAAGCCTTCCTAGCACAAAAAAGAATCTCAGCAATGTAGTATTTTGGTGTCATTGCGAAGGAAAGAAGATGTAATGGAGTGGTCGTTTTGTTCCATCTTTCTTCAACTATTACATGCACTTGTTTGAAGAAAGTCTCTTCAAGGTCTTGCTCTTTTTCATTTATGATGCTCTTCATCTTCTCAATCATTGAGTCAATGCCATCGTATATTTCTCCAATGTGAGGCTTGTGCATGTCAGTAGAGCGAATCATGCTCAAAATGGGCTTGGTGAAGCTAAGGAGATACTCCACACGATCCCACCATGAGTCATCTAATATCATTTGCTTAATTTTTGTTGCCTTGCTAGAGTTGCATTGCCACCATATAGAAATTTTTTGGCTAATCACTATGCTAGAAAGCGCCTTTCTAACTTTCACAAGTCATCTCAAGATGATTGTGTTAGAGGTGAAACAGGTCTTTGCAACCTATTAAAAATACAAAATAAATAATTAAAATTTAAAAACAAACTTTAAGGAGAATTAGAATACACAATAAAACTATGAAAATGTAAAATTTTATGCTACTTCACTTACCTTCAATAGCTCCAATTTTGAAAATGATTTGAAAAGTGCCTTGAGACATGTGGTGGTTGGTGATAAACATTTGGATGTCCTCAACCTCTGCATACAACTCTTTGATCCAATCAATTTTATTCCCAATCTTTTGTTGCATAAGATTGAGAGAGTGGACCGCACAAGGTGTCCAAAAGATATGTGAATATCATTCCTCAACCTACAAATCGACAACTCTACAATTCTTTGCATTGTCCGTTACATGAACAATGTTACAGGACCCACTTCCTCAATGGCTGTAATGAGAATATCAGTGATGAATTGGCCATCTTTCACCTGCCCCTCACAATGAACAGCTTTCAAAAGCATTGCCCCTTTAGGGGACACTGCTATGACATTGATCAAGGGCCGATTTTATGCATCTTTCCACCCATCTAAAACAATGGATACACCTGTCTCAACCCATGAATCCCTTATGGGCTGCAATGCTTCTTCAACGTTCTTGACCTCTATTTCCAATAAGGTGCCACACACATTCTCATAACTTGGGCACTTGTACTCTTTTGGAGCTTCATTAACTATTTTCAACATCTCTTTCCAATATGGAGAGCAAACAACATTAAAAGACAATCCATTTGCATTAATACATCTTGCTACATGTTGGTTAGCAATGTCTTGACTCTCATTTTGAAATGCACTGTTTACAAAGGTCCCTTTGGTTTGTTGCTTGTAATGAGTTGTTCACTTTGAGGATGATGTAATGAGTTGTTCACTTTGAGGATGAGGAGTGGCAAAAAATGGATGGTTTTCTACCACAACATTGGGACTAGATGTGGGCTGCATTCCCTTTGATCTTTTTTTGATTAAGGGGTGACTTGATTTACGGCTTGCCCATTCATCTGCTTGTTCTTGCTCCATAATGTATTCTATCACTGTCTCGGATGACACAACTACACCATTCTTTCTAGGGAAAGGTTTGATGTGTTGTCCAGGTATTCCACACAAATGAGCTTTCACTCGATTATATGAACTTGTCATGTCCCCAATTTGGAGCAATAAGGAAAAATCATTAAATTAATTATTTATAAAGTTATCTCAAAAATACAATATCATAAGGTGACTTTATATTTAATTAATTTAATAATAAAGTGACTAAAAATAAAATAATATAAAAAAAAGTCACTTAAGTGAATAAATTAATATTTTATTCTCGAAGCTTCTTGGAGACGCTTGTGAATTCTTTATAAGGAACTTTTGGAGGGCATTTGAGGATCATCTTGAGTTGAATACATTTCCTAGTTATTGGAGAGCTTGAATGCTTGGCATAGCTTGAGGGTTTGAATCCTCTAGAATGCCAGTTTCGATTGTGAGACACCAATTCTAGCTGGAATTTGGGAAAGATATTTCAGTCTTTCCATTGGAGCAAATTTTGTGGCCAAGGGCCAAATTTGGGGAATCGATTTGAGCATTACATTTCAAAGTGTGTGGAGATTTTGCAGTCCTTGGTTAAGGACGATTTTGTACTTGGAAGGACGATTTTATCATTGCAAAGTGCTGGGTCGATTTCAAGGAAAAATTGTGGTCTTCTTCCTAAGCTAGGCGCACCCTATCCTCATACAATTTTGGCTAAAGAAGTAGATTAAAATTCTGATAAAAATCATACAGCATCAATTTGCATCAAGGAGACAAGGCGCATCATTTGGGATTATAAATTTATTTTCCTCAAGGAGGAACGAATTATTTGAAGGTGGTTGCCATACATTTCCAGTATTCAGACTTGCATTGCTGAGGCTGGTACGAGTTTATTTGAGGCTGCAACTCCAAAACAGGGGCGGCTTTGGAGAAGGGGTCGACTTGGTATTTCATCCCTGCATATGGCGTAATTATCAGGTTCCATATAATTTCTGTAGTTTGCATTATCTCAGTCCATTTGAACCATTGTATTGGCTGGTCCTATCGCTGTCACAAAACAGTGATACGTATTATTGTAATAGTTGCATGTAGTTAAGTGCATTTGGGAAGTCTCTAGTTGCATTTTGGTATTGTAATCAGTCAGGACATTGAAGATCAGATTGTAATCATTTTGGATATGATTTACTTGCAATATAAAGGTGCTTGGGTTTGCATACAATATATTTGACAAAATGTCTAAATGCTGTACTTACATACCAGTATATATAGTTTGCATGCCAAGTGTTTGACTAAATGTCAAGCAGCTGTAGGTGTTAAATTGCATTAATTCTGTCATCTATATGCACTTGGAAAATACAAAAACACTTGCATTTCATCTTCTTTACTTTGCTAGACATCATAGCATTCAATTCCAAGCATTTAAACATCATTGGCATCAATCAAGATAAAACAAGACAAACTGAAAACAACAACCAGCAGTTTCAAGGTTGCAAGCAAAGTGTTTGTCAAAAATTCCTAAGGCAGAAATTCAGGCTTTTTGGGTTAATTTTGGCATGGCACTTTACAGTAGTATCAAAGAAAGTTTTCCTGCCAGCCTGTTGGGTTATGAACGAAGAGAATTTAGATATTCCGGATCGCAGCCCATATTACATTTCCTATAGTAGGTTGAAAAAAGGTTTGAGTCCATTCAAACTCATGGAGGAGAGTAGCACTCCGCATATGCTTAGTGATCTTGCTAGAGGTCAACAACAAATGATGGAAGAGTTGGCCAAAGGACGGGAAGAGTTGACACAACTTCTTAGACAACTTGTGAATAAAGAAAACAACAATGGGAACAATGGAAAGAATGGTCATAATGGTGGTCATGATAATAATGATACAACTCAGAGCAATGCTAGGGCAGCTAGCAGGGTGACACCAAGGCCTCGTATGCCTCAATTCTTGGGAGCACAGAATGTTGCAAACCAAGAGCAGCAAGGTGAAGATTGGGGAGACTATGTCAGGGAATACCAATCCTTGGGGGATGAATTTCATGCAACAATGTCACTAGGAGACTTTTGCACCATCAAATACAGGAACAGGCCAATAAATAATAATAGAGGGCAGCAGAACCAGGATCTACAGCGGAATGTTGGGAAATTAACAATCCCTTCCTTTGATGGGTTTGGGAAATGCACGGCTAGAGCTTGGGTGCAGAAGCTGTACACATACTTTCAGCTTAACCCTATGTTGGAGAATGAGGCCATCAAATATGCTACTCTACATTTGGATGGTGAAGCGCATGAATGGTGGTATCATGGACTAGTTACATTGAGACATGCTAACATCACATCCTACCTAGAGTTCACACAAAAAATCATTGACAGATTTGATCAGAAGGATCTAGAACTCCATTTCAGAGAGTTAGCACAACTTCAGCAGAGTGGGTCAGTAGACTCCTACATCTCAGCATTCCAGTGTCTAGCAGTTATGGTGACTGATATTTCAGAGCAGTGGTTGGTGATGCTTTTCATTGAGGGTTTATCCAAACCCCTTCGCGGTTGGATTAAGGCCTTCAAATCAGATTCCCTTCTCGATGCGATCACTCGAGCTAGAGACATGGAGTCTAGCAATCAAAAGAGCAAATCCTCAAGCAATCAAAAGAAGAAATCTTCCTCCCACAGGTCATCTCCTTTAGAAGATACAGGGGAAAAGCCTTTCCTTAAGAAAGACAATAAGAAAAAGAAAATGGATGAAGATCTCCGCAGGGAGTGTAGAGAGAAAGGAATCTGCTATCATTGTAAGGAGAAATGGGAGGCCGAACATCGTTGCTTGGGAAAGGGGAAGGCTTATCTCATTGAGGTAGTATCAGATAGTGAGGATGAGGATGAGCATGGACTTGGAGCTGTGGACAACAGCAGCTCAGATGAGGAGTTGGACAATAGGGGCCCCCTTGGTACTCTAGCAGGTTCACCTAGTTTCAACTCCTTCAGGATTAGAGGAATTCTACAAGGCCAACACATCACGGTTTTGGTTGACAGTGGGGCTACACATAACTTCATTGATTCAGCCTTAGTAGTGAAGCAAAGATTAACAACATAGGGCTTTGAGGGGTTCAAAGTTATGGTGGCTGGTGGATATAATTTGACATGCAAAAGGAAGGTTCCTTAGTTGAGTATCACACTAGGAAATTATACCATCACGGATGACTTCTATGTGATGGATTTGGGAGATACACATGCCATATTGGGTATTCAGTGGCTCTATTCATTGGGAGAGTACTCACAGAACTTCAAGACGATGAAAATCAAGTTCAAGACAGCGAGTGGTCAGAGAGTGGTGCTTAGGGCAAAAGCAGATAGAGCACCCAAGGATGTGTTAGCCAAGCGAATGGAGAGCACTTCCCGCCATCAGGATGTTTCATGGGCAACAGGAGGTGCTAGGGATTGAAGACCACTTAGAGTGGATTGGTATGAGAGTGACACAAACATGTCAAGAGTAGATGGAATTCATGATGATGATGATGTTGATGATATTGTTTTTTTTGCATTAAGTGGTGAGTCATCTTTGGAGGGTGGCAGTATGGTAAGGAATACACATGGCTACTTAGGTATTCCATTGGCGCAGGCAGGAGGATTCTACCTTGATTGCATTTTGAGGTGTGCTCATCGGTTCTTTTTCGACCCACATGTTCAGGATTTGACCATGTCATTGATGACTCAGAGAGGTGGGTTGAAGAACAAGTGATCGAGTTCATATGATCCAGGTGGAGATTGTTTTTGGAGTACCTTGATACATGACGATTACTACTGCAGTACTTGGTGTCCGTGTGATGAAGTTTGGGACTTAGGAGTTCCCTTGTTGAGTGTTTGGCCTCCCAGCTTGACGGGTCTTGGCAGTGACGGGAGCTTCAGCGATATTCAGTGGATGTTGGTTGGAGTTCTTCTCAAGATCATTTGGGATCCAGGTGGTCGGTCGACAGGTGCTGTGGTAGTTGTGATGGATTGGCAGTTGCAGATTGCTTGAGGGAAAGCAATCTTTGGGAAGGGAGGACTGTCATGTCCCCAATTTGGAGCAATAAGGAAAAATCATTAAATTAATTATTTATAATGTTATCTCAAAAATACAATATCATAAGGTGACTTTATATTTAATTAATTTAATAATAAAGTGACTAAAAATAAAATAATATAAAAAAAAGTCACTTAAGTGAATAAATTAATATTTTATTCTAGAAGCTTCTTGGAGATGCTTGTGAATTCTTTATAAGGAGCTTTTGGAGGGAATTTGAGGATCATCTTGAGTTGAATACATTTCCTGGTTATTGGAGAGCTTGAATGCTTGGCATAGCTTGAGGGTTTGAATCCTCTAGAATGTCGATTTCGATTGTGAGACACCAATCCTAGCTGGAATTTGGGAAAGATATTTCAGTCTTTCCATTGGAGCAAATTTTGTGGCCAAGGGCCAAATTTGGGGAATCGATTTGAGCATTACATTTCAGAGTGTGTGGAGATTTTGTAGTCCTTGGTTAAGGATGATTTTGTACTTGGAAGGACGATTTTAGCATTGCAAAGTGTTGGGTTGATTTCAAGGAAAAATCGTGGTCTTCTTCCTGAGCTAGGCACACCCTATCCTCATACAATTTTGGCTAAAGAAGTAGATTAAAATTCTGATAAAAATCATACAGCATTGATTTGCATCAAGGAGACAAGGCACATCATTTGGGAGCATAAATTTATCTTTCTCAAGGAGGAACGAATTATTTGAAGGTGGCTACCATACATTCCAGTATTCAGACTTGCATTGCTGAGGCTGGTACGAGTTTATTTGAGGCTGCAACTCCAGAACAGGGGTGGCTTTGGAGAAGGGGTCAACTTGGTATTTCATCCCTGCAGATGGCGTAATTATCAGGTTCCATATAATTTCTGTAGTTTGCATTATCTCAGTCCATTTGAACCATTGTATTGGCTGGTCCTATCGCTGTCACAAAATAGTGATAGATATTACTGTAATAGTTGCATGTAGTTAAGTGCATTTGGGAACTCTCTAGTTGCATTTTGGTATTGTAATCAGTCAGGACATTGAAGATCAGATTGTAATCAGTTCGGATATCATTTACCTGCAATATAAAGGTGCTTGGGTTTGCATACAATATATTTGACAAAATGTCTAAATGCTGTACTTACATACCAGTATATATAGTTTGCATGCTAAGTGTTTGACTAAATGTCAAGCAGCTGTAGGTGTT
The DNA here is from genome assembly GCA_007258455.2 of Sequoia sempervirens. Taxonomy (NCBI): domain Eukaryota; kingdom Viridiplantae; phylum Streptophyta; class Pinopsida; order Cupressales; family Cupressaceae; genus Sequoia; species Sequoia sempervirens. The sequence continues at coordinate 175,183 of VDFB02360476.1, forward strand.
AAATTGCATTAGTTCTGTCATCTATATGCACTTGGAAAATACAAAAACACTTGCAGTTCATCTGCTTTACTTTGTTAGACATCATAGCATTCAATTCCAAGCATTTAAACATCATTGGCATCAATCAAAGACAAAACAAAACAAACTGAAAACAATAACCAGCAGTTTCAAGGTTGCAGGCAAAGTGTTCGTCAAAATTCCTAAGGCAGAAATTCAGGCTTTTTGGGTCAGTTTTGGCACGACACTTTATAGAACTAGAATATCTAACATCACACCCATTGCAAATCCAAACATAACCCCCACCACCTGGAACCTGTTGTATCATTTGAACATATTTCCATAGAGGAGAATTCGAATCTGTTTTGAATTTACATTGAGCCATGGAGCTAGAACTAGTTGCCATTGTGATTCCTATGGCAAGAAATTCTGTAAACGACACATTGAAAACTAAAACAAAAAATTGATCACAAAAAATAGATATACAAAACTTAGCTCTTTTGAATTTTTGATACATTCCTAGAAGGAAAAAAGCATAGATAAACAAAGAAAAAAATTGTTTCTTGTTTGTAAAACAAAAATGGAGGAAAAAAATTAAAATAAATTTACCTCTTTGCAAAAAATTCCTTCTATAATGTTCTTGGTAGCTAATAAACACTTGAAAATGTGTAAGAATGACAAGGCAATTGATGTAGAACCTTCAAAGATCAATCTTCAACTCTATTTGTTGATCCAACAAGCAAAAAAAAATGTTCAGCCTCTTGGAATAATATTTTCTATTTGCTAATGAAATGAACAAAATGGACTTGTTTTGGTGTTTAATGTGTTTTGCAAGTCAATATTACTGTAGAAACCCTATGTTTCCCCGTTTCCTGAATTTGACTGTTTTTATGTGTTTTCTGAAGTTTTGGTTTTTTTGCATAAATAATGAAGAAGGCGATTTTGATAGAAATTGATAATAAATTCAATAAAAATGCTATACTGCCTTTATGGATAGAAAATACAAAATCTAAGGATGGCGTATCATTTATTAATCCTCTGAATGTATTACAATAAAGATCTGGTAGCATGCAACAAGAAAAATAACAATATTTTAATGAAGAACCTGGTAATTGCAGCTAGTTGTAAATGGATCAGATCTGGTATGGCAGCAATAATCTTGCTCTTTTCCTCCTGTCTGGCAATCTCAAATGATCCCAGGTACCCTAGCGCCCAATCTGAAGAAGACTACAAGCCAGAAAGGTAGGTGTTTTGGCTAAACTCAAGAACACGCCTTTTAATGATGGTACGGCCAGGTACAGCAGTAGTACGGCCTGGTAACAGCAATAAATAAAGTGTACGGCTCTCTGAAGAATTCCTTGATATCAATGAAATAGGCGCCTTGATGAATATAAGCCTTCAGGATGAAACCCTGAACAAAACCTCTGATAAGGAATGATCTGTGAAGTTCTATGATCTCTTCTGGATGAAGAAATCTCTTTGCTGGCAATAGATCGGATGATATTTCACACCCTCTGTATCGCTCTCACTGGAGATGGCTCGTTCCCCAATGCACTGAGACTGAAACCCTAGGCTTCCGTGCTCTGACGAAACTTGACCAAATTTTCAATTTACAAAAATAACATAATGGCTCGATTCCCAATACAAATTCCTTATACACACTGAAAAGTGCGATTTCCTCAATAATAGGGAATCATTAAAAAGTTCGAACTTTTTATTTTAATGTTTCAATAGTCTCCAGCCAAATTTTTAATCATAAAATATAATTGCCAATTGGCCCCTTCCATGATGGGCGACCCCTTCATCAGTTCACTTAAGTTATAATATATTAAATATTATAACTTTATAACATATGCTCCAAAATAATTAATATTTAATTAAATCAATTAAATATTAATATCTCTCTCAATATTCACCCGATGCACGAGCCGTTTGAAGCTGACGAATAAAGAAGTGATCCTGCACGTAATCCATCCATACTGCTAAAAATAGCAGGGGTCCCACGCCGAGTGCTGAATACTGCTAAAAATAGCAACTCAGGCTAGAAGTGTCCGAACGAGCCCGAACGAAAGCCAATTGATCACAAACTGCCAACTGAAGCTGAGCCAAGCTCCATCAAGACCCTCTATCCAATCTATCAGCCTACGAGGGTCGCATAATAGGCTAATCCTGTGCTCGGAAAGATGTCAACTAGAAGGGGACATGACAGTTCATTTGGGTGCCTAGTCAAATCAATTTACTAAAATGATTTAAAAAAGCAAAAAATAAATAAAAAAGTGCCAAACTTGGATGCTGTAGGGACGGGTTCATCGTGGGTTTGTCTGTATTTGCCCAAGTTCGTCCTGGGTTTGCCCCAGGCAATTGAATGGCCTTTTGCAGCCCTCGGCCCGGACCCACAGGCAAACCAAACTAGTACCCAGATCTAGTTCAAACCGGATCGGGATCCAATCGATCACCTATAGGATCCAGTAGCATAGATAAAATGTTAAAAAATGGAATGAATTGAACTACCTTGTTTAATGTTAGTCCAATATGATGCAACAACAAACCTTTATTCCTTGGATGCATATTTCTTTCTCTTTCTCTCTCTCTCCCTCTCTCTCTTTCCCTCTCTTTTCCCTTTTTATCCAAATTGCAAAAATTATAGCTTTAAGGTCCAATAGAGTTGTATTAGTGTGGGGAGCCTTAGTGAGCCCCCCTCATTTTTTTTCTTTCTTTTAAATTGTAAATCTGTCATTTAAAAATGTGACATATAAAAAATTTTAAACATCTCCTTGGCATTGGGATGTCTAGATGTTACTGGGACAGCCAAGGGATGCCATTGGCATGTAGTGGATGCCCCAAGTATCTAGTGGATGCCAAAATGTCCCCAAGTTGATCCCTGCATGCTGAGCACATTCCTAGATGTTGTGGTGACATTGAAACCTCCTCTGTCCTAGGAAAAAATAAGGAAATGTCCTTGGGGCTGTTAGGAGAACCCTAAGATATCAACTTTGCTGAAATAGAAGGGGGCAAGGGGATAGGAAGGGGTTCTTTTTCCTTGAAATCTCTCGGATGTCCAAGATGGTTTAAAGACATTTGGGATGCCTCCCTGTGTATCATTGTGTTCAACATAATTGAGCTGCAGTTGAATAAAAGGCCAAACATTCAAAGGTTAGGAATATTTATAATAGAACAACTACAAATTTCGCTTACATTGCTGTCATTTGGATGGTTCTCCAAGCTTACAGCTTGCCTATGGAATCTTAAATGCTTATGGTAGTGGATAGCAAAAGGGTTCGATGAATAGCTTATAAGAGAATTGGATTCCATTATTTTGGGGTAAAATCTCTTGTAAAATTTTACTTTTCATCTAAGAATCAATATAAATTTAAGGAATAATTATTTCTTTGAATCTACTTGAGTGGTACTTAACAACAACAAAATCTGCATTAAGACAAGCCTCGTATGGCTTATTGAAGTGATTTTCAATAGATAATGACAAGGGCTGCTAAATTATTCCTTGAGTGTTGATTCAATTTCCCACAACAGTGCTTAACAACAATGGATTCTGCATGGAGACAAGCTTCTTATAACCAATGAATAGAATTCAATGCCAGGCCACAACCATAAGGGTTGCTAATATACTTCATACGGGACAACTGGAAGAATTGTGATATCTGGTTTCCTTATGTATCTTCTTAGCCAAGGAGGAAGAAATATTTGAGAGATTAGAAGCAATTCTTGAGAAGAGTATAAGTTGGTTACTTCATATGCTCCAAGTCATGTATGCATTTCAACGATAATAGACAATTTATAATTAAGAATATGCTGGGTTACTTGGACACAAAACACACATACTGATTGCTCAGGGAAGAACTTGATAAGGAATATTATCTACATTCCTGGGAGAGAATTGGAATAAATCTGTTAGGTGTCATATCAGTTACAATATAACCAGACATAATTGAATTAAAAAATTGTAATCAATATTCATGATAGTATTCTTGTTTGAAAAAAGAAAAATGGTCGTATATTTTTCTTCAATATTGCAGTCATTATGTTACTAAAGAAGTGTTTTAAACTCTGTTTGGGCTCCTTTATTTTTAGAATAGCAGTTCTCCATTCATGACTTTGGCAGTTCTGATATATTTCTTCCTAATTTTTTCAACTATACAATTCATTTCCCATCCATAGAAGAAATGTTTATTTATTCTTGACCTTTCTCAGCTCTTTGTAACTTCTGAAACTTGGAGTTGACATGTTTGATGCTTGTCCTAAGACAATATAATTTATAACCTCAGCCATTGTAAACTTGATCTCAATCAGATCTTGTAAGATGATTTATGAAAGATTTTAAACTTGGAGCGATTTTCCATAAATAATTTGATGTAGCAAAACCTTTTTCAATTATTATTATCCATAGCAATTCACTTCCACTACATATGGTAGCTGTCTCTTTTTATCTCTAGCCCACATGTAGACCATGTTTGTTTTACTTTGCTAAATGCTCTTAAAGCAGCAATATGAGAGCGCATGGCTAACAACAGCCTTAGTTATTTCCATGAGATTATTAACCACCAAGCAAAGCCATACATCTATTAAATAAGAGAATTTCCATCATAAAGATAGTTCTGCAGCCACTATTGCCATAACATGATCAAATTCATTGTTCACTCAAGTATATAATAAGACTCTAAGATCATGCAAATTTTAAAAGATGACTTTCATTGTAATATCCAAGAAATTGATTAGAAGGCAATGCCATAAAATATAATCATATATATCTCTGTATGCCATAAGTCATCTTCCACTATTTTGAAGAAATTATTGTTCAGTCTGCCATCACCTTAATGGATATTAAATATGTAAAACATGCTAATTTGGGATCCATCTTGAATGCCAGGAAAATATATTTTATTTATGGTGTTTCATTGACTAGCATTTTAATGATATGGTTTTCTTACTATTCTGTAGTAGAAGGGACACTGTTTTGTTCATTTTCCTTTTAAATACTTGTAACATGATGCTTCTGTGTATTTTGCATCTTAGTCTCCTTTCTTATTTCTTGCAAGGTGTCATGGAGATTCACCCAGGAGCAGTTAATAGCATCCCAAGTAAAGCACATGTAGAGATCGGTATGCTTTTAGCTCACCTAGAATTTGTATTATTAAAGTTTTTGATACTGTTGTTCAGATGCTTAGTGTCTATGTATATTTCGTCAACTGCTACCATTAGGAGAATTCACAAAAATGGTACTTTGATTTTCCTTGTTTACTTAGATCCACATGGAATTTGAAGAAATTCACTTTACAATCCTAGGTCTTCATTTGCTTCATGATTATACTGTAAATGCTATTATGCTTGATTAAGATTTAACTGCCCACAAAATAATAAATAAACAAAATTTGCTCATCATTTTACTAATACTATATTGTTAAGTGTTTTAGAAGTATTTTCTGTTGGTTATATTGTGCCATGTTCATCAAAGGATATTTATAAAAACAGAAATGAAATCATGAAAGAAGCAATATCTTAGAATCACATTAGCTAATTATTTCATAAAGGGAGAAAAAAGATGCTTTATGTGTGATTCAAACTGTGCACAAGCATTTGTACCCTATGCTGCCTATTTGTAGGTGGGCTGCATATCACTCGTCCATCCATTGATCGAATCTATCGTGCGGTAGGGTTGTAATGCTTTACACAAGCAATTACAAATTCTATGTTCTACGCTGAGATGGGGATTGATGCTGCCTCAAGCAATCCGGATTGCTCAATATTCTGAAGTATGCATTGGTCTATGCCTTCAACTTTTCTATGTCGACCTCTGGGTGTGCCCGATGCAGATCGGTGTCTATCATTTTCAGGAAGTCATGAACTAAGACCGTTTTGGTCTTGTATTCAACCTGGGAGAACTGCATTTTGAAAACCTTGAAGATTGATTGGGCACACGATACTGTTCGGACAATTTTTTTGCAACTGCTAAAAATAGCCTTGCCGAGAAGTACTTTTATGAAAGTTTTTGAGACGTGGGTTTTCTTGGGAATAATTTTTTGAATGAACCCAAAATGTCAGAAATTCCAAAAAATCGCTTTTCCTAGTACATGCAAGAACTTCTCGGGGCAGAAGCTTTAGAAGCAACAAAAGCAGTGCGAAGTAGCGCAACACTATTTTTCCTGAAAAATCTGACACATGGGTATTGTAGGCGCTTCAAAGCTAAACAAACCCAGTTTGTTTGTTTTTTGAAATTGTGACTTTTTCCGGAAACCCTAAAAAAAGGGGGGTAGCAAGGCTACTTTTTCTAGAAGAATCTGACACGTGGGTTTTGTTGAAACTGTTGTGCTGATCATACCCAAAAGGTCAAATCTATGAATAATTGCCGTTTACTTGGACATGCAAGAAGATCTAAGACAAGAATAGAAGAAAAAGAGGGGAAGAAGTTTGGAAGTTATAAACTGCCTCTTTGAATCTTCAAGAAAATCACGCCTGGAGATGTAAACTTTGATAAATTGTTCTTCTGTGCAATTTATTCTTGAAAACATGGATGTTGAGAAAGCCCTCTATTAGATCTTCAAACGACTTTGGAGAGAAAAATTCTTGTTCTTGAGTTTCAACCTACAAGGAAAGATAATGAATAATGACGCCTAAGCTTGATAAATAGTGTTTGATGTTGAATCAATCAAGTTTAAGTGACAACACTTGATTGAGGAGTCAATCTACCTGATCAGTTCGCAGAGATGATTTCCACCAATTTGGGAACGTTTTAGACATGAAAAGGCTTTCAAAATAGACAACTTTAGTCAACTGAGCCTATTTTGACTTTAGGCGTCCAAGTTAAGGAGTTGAACATTTTTTTATTCTTTTTCTATGATGAAATGCCTCCATTTGATCCTTGATTCTGGTTGCTCGGTTGATCCTGAAGTGCTGCTGATAGATCCATTGCTGGGTTGAATCAACTCTGAAGAAGTGTGCTCGGGAGCTGCGAGGCTTAAAACTTGAATCTGATTCCTCAAATTCCTAGGCACCTTTTCCCAAAAGGGTGCATTCTTCACCAAACTTAGTCAGTTTCTTGGGTGCTTTTCAATTTCTCCATTTTGACCTTCAGTGCTTTGATCTGAGATCACTGATGACTCCGGTGAATGTGCTGAGACATGGGATGGATAACTAGTTCAGTCCTGGAAAGGATGACTAGTCTTGTAGGTTTTGAAAGTTGATTTAGGGGTCCTAAAAGTATGGGTGCCCCTGGCCTGTAGGGGCGCCTTTGACCTTTTGTGATGTAATTTTCACTTTGTAATCTTTCATGAACATCCCCAGTTTGATCTTCGTTGTCAGATGTTTGATTTATCTTTTAAACTTGCCGACGGTGTCATTGTTGAGATTGATCAAGATGGAGGACTTCCTGGAGGTTAGGGAGCTTGAAGATTGCATCTGATTGCTCAAAAAGCTGGGTGCCTATTTCTAGGAAGGTGCAATTTCCTTAACACTTAGCCAATTCTTTGTGTTCTTCATTTTACCTTTTCTTCCAATGTTTTACACTTGATCTTCATTTGTGAATGCTTGATAGTACCTATGAGCATGCAACTGGATTGATTGCGAAGCTGAAAGAATGCTGAGCAAATGCCTTGTAGAAAGCAGTTGCTGAAAAACACAACAGGTGGCTCCAAATGATGGGCGCCCCTTGCTAGCAGGGGCGCTTTTGCCTTGCTTGACTTCATTCTTTGATGATATATGCTTTCAACATCTTTTGTCTTCACCTCTGTTTGTCAGTGATTGATGAATCAGGTGAACTTGCTTGATGATGCGCTGGAAGCCAACAAGATCATGAAAGAGTTGACTATCTTGGCAAAACTTGATGACTACCTTTGACCTTTTGAATTCATGGGTGCCCTTGGCTAGCAGGGGCGCTTTTGGCTGCAGTTTGAACATTTTCTTTGAAAATCCTCGTCTCTTCGCGATTCGCATTCACCGTGTAGCTTGACTGGATTGAGCATTGTTGTTGACGACGCTAACGTGTGCATCTTAGCAATCACTTTCACCATGTTGTGTGTACGTGTGTTTGAAAAATGGCTAAGTCATTGACTGCATAGCCTCTTCCTTGTAGCAAGGCGTGCATCTTCCAGAATTAGTCAATTTTCAACATTTTTCACTTTTTAAAATCCCCGCCATTGCAGAGCATCTTTCGCCATGGATTCTTCGTTGAAGCTTTTGAGGCTTAGATTTTGATACCTAGTACTAGCCATTTGCCATTAATGGTTGCAGAGGTCCTAGCTTTTCTCCTAAAAAAATGTAGACCCACTAGAGTAAAACAAAATTTTTGGTGATTTTGACTTGACCTGTGTGATCATGAAGTCAAATTATCGTATCAAAATCATTTTCAACTAATTCTTGAAAGGTCCTATTTTTAGGGGTTTTCCTCAAAAGAGGGGAACGAAACCCTAATTTTCAAATTTTTAGAAATTTGCAAGTATCTTCCTTGACATAAACCCACAAAAAGCCTATGTTTTGTTTGACCTAAAATGGACTTTTGACAACAATTTTACATGATTTAGATAATTTTAATCAAAATGCCTTATTAAGCAAAAAATTATTTTGGGTACAACATTAGGCTCCGTCTGGTGACCATGTCGGATACTTATGGCATAGAAGAACTGAGAATCTCTAGCTTTTGTAGACCAGTAGTCTTATCAATTGGGCATTGGAGTCGGGACTTATTTCCTTATTCACCTAACAATTGGAGTTCTCCTATTATTCACCTAAAACAAGACTACCTAAGAAAACACCTAAAAGATGATGATACTTTATGAAATGGGGAAAAACATTACAACATAACGAAAAGTGGAAAGAAAATTATTTACAGAAACTCAACACTCTCGAAGGGATGAAATGCTTTAAGTGTTGCCTGTTGTATGGTAGTGAGAAGAGCCTTCCATTTGAATGTTAAGAGAATATAGGAATTCTCTCCTGTGAAATCATGGATCTGGAATGGCCCTAGCCAAAGGGAGTCAAGTTTACCGTGCATTCCCTTGGGCTCGTGTCTCTTGTCCCATAACAGGACCTTGTCTCCGATTTCAAAGTCTCGTTGATGAGCCTTCGTCGAAGATCTTCTTCACTCGCTGTTGGTGTTGAGTGATCTTATCGACTACTTCCATCCTTTCCTGTTGTAGTTTCATTAGGCACAAGATGCATTTTTCGATCGGATCTTTGAATTCTTCATCTTCTACTGCGGATGCCAACTGCAAAGTGGACAACTCCAGAGTGATGGGTAACACAGCCTCCGTGCCATATAAGATAGTAAAAGGTTAAGTGCCAATAGCTCTCTTGGGCGTAATTCTATTGGCTCAAAGAGTGTCGTACAACTTCTTGTGCCAAGCTCGTTGATTGGAGTCAGCCAACTTGCACACCATCATGACAATGTTCTTGTTGGATGATTCAGCTTGTTCGTTACCTTGTGGATAGTAATCTGAAGAGTGGGACAAGGTGATGCCGTAATCAAAACAGAATTCTACCAACTCCTCTGACGAGAAGCTTGTTGCATTGTTAGTCACGATCTTTCGTGGTACTCCGAAGCGCGTAATGATGTTTTCCTTGAGAAAGTCGCACACGACTTCAGAGGTAGCATACTTCGTAGGAATCGCCTCAACCCATTTTGTGAAGTAATCCGTTGTCGTAAGGACATAGACATGCTCCTTACTGGAATGTGGATTGATTGGACCTACGAAGTCTATGCCCCATTGCTGAAATGGAGCATCTATGATTACTGGCATGAGTGGGATGACTGCCAATTTGAGTTTGCCAACAAATTGTTGGCACATTTGGCATTTGTGCACCCAGTCATATGTGTCGGGAAACAAAGTCGGCTAGCAACCCTTGATGAGAAGTGGCCACCACATGCTTGATTGTGAAATGCCTCCAACAACCGCCGTTGTTGGTCCTTGCTGATGCATAGCAAGAATGTTCCATCAAGCCCACACTTGTATAGAATGTTACCTCTAAGCACGTAGCTTTGTGCTCTTAACTTCAGAGTTCTTTTTTGTTGTTTTCCCAAGTGTGTTGGACATTCTCCATAAGTTAAATAGTACCACAGTTCAGTGTACCATTCTTCTGCAGAATCAACTAGTAAGACCATTGGAAGGTCTTCTTCAATCTTTGTTCCTAGTACGCCATCAACAACGTGGTGCTTTAGATCACCGTCTTCTGCAATGAGCTGACACAAACCTCTCTCGTGGACGAGTTTGGTTGGCTTGATATCCAAGTCATATTCTTAGACCCTTGCAATCCAGTTACCTCTTTTGGTGCCCATCTCTTGTTGAGTTAGGACACTTTTGACTGCAGGATCAGTGACATACACTATTGTGTGGGAATTTAAGATGTAGAATCTAAAATTCTTTACGGCCCTCACAACTGCATAGGCATTCTTTTCGATCTAGGAGCATTGAGACTCGTTGTTTTTGAAACTATTGCTTATGAAGGCAATTGGCGATTCGGTCTCCTCATTTAGCTTTTGTGTTAGTGTTGTACCCAAAATAAATTTTTTGGCATTCTGTATAAATTGAGCTAAATCTTGTTAAAATGCCATGTTAAGTCAGTTTTAGGTCAAACCAATCATAGAATCTTGGTGGGTTTCTGTCAAAGAACACACGTGCAAAATTCTGAAAATTTGAAAATTAGGGTTTTTCGCCCCTATTTTCAGGGAAACCCCCGAAAATAGGACCTTCCCAGAAATGATTGAAAATGATTTTGATACGATTAAAAGGCTTCACGATCACATTGGTCAAGTCAGAATCATCAAAAGACATGTTTTACTCTGGTGGGTCTATTTCTATTTTTCAGGAACAAAGTTAGAACCTCTGCAGCCATTAATGGCAGATTGGCCAGTACCAGGTGCTGAAAGCTAAGCTTCAAAAGCTTCAACGACACAACCATGGCGGAAAAGGTCAAAAATGATGCTGTTTGATGAAGGAGATTCCTGAAAGTGAAAAAGGTCAAAATTTGACTAACTCTGGAAACGTTACGAAGGAGAAAACTCAAAATGCTGAAAAGAGCCTTTTTCAAGCAGGGGCGCCCATGATCTTTGAGGGTCAAATGCAGTCAGTAAGATCATCCAAAGCAGTCATTCTTGACGTTTGATTGCTGGCTCGACAGTGAAACAAACATCTAGATCATCCGATGAATAGATCACAAGCAGCTGCTGACAAAGCAAAAAGAGGCAGTTGAGGAAATGTCAGGAAACCACAGTTAACGGCGAAGTTCTAAGAAAAAAGAGCCTTTCCAAAAGAAAGGCGCCCTTCTTTCTTGACCTCCAGATGCTGATAAATGACAAAAGGCTTCCCAGGATAACCTTCTCAGCCCAAGTAGATCTCGGAAACGCAACTGCAAGCACCAACATCTGACAGAGCATTCAACGGATAATCCAGATCAAAGTAGGCAACTTTTCAGATGAAGATGATCAGGCCAAAAGGTAAAAGCGCCCTTTTCAAGGAGGGGCGCCCTTGAATAAAGGAACCCTAAAATAAGATCCAGGTTTTCTGAAGTCAGTCATTCTTGGCAGAACAGGGCTGGGTACCTGATGAGACATCAAGCGAAATCATCTGACTCTCCGATCAACGAGAAATCCAGATCAAAGCACGTGAGGTCATTTCAAAAGGCTGAAGAACGAGGTTTGAAAATTCACCAAGGCATTAGCAAAGGCGCCTTTTCTTGGAAAAGGCGCCCATCCTTTTGAAGCCCTAAACTCAACTTTTCATCATCATGTCTCCCAGGCACTTCTTTTCAGTTTGGATCCAGCTCCGCAGTGAATGTGTTCGCAACATCTCAGGATCAACAAATAACGCAAGATTCAAGATCAAACAGAGGGCTTTCAGGAGAGAAAATATTTAAAAGCTTGCAAGAAACCAAAAGGGACGCCTAAAAGAAGTCAAGGGTCAATTTGTTGACTAAAGTCAAGAGCTTTTGAGTTAAAGTTGGCTAAAAGGCTCCACGATCGGTGGAAATCACCTTTTTAACTTTAGATCAAGCCAAAATCACCTTTTGAGCTTGAGTTAGGTCCCCAAACTTGTGGATCTGAAGCTTAAACATATATATTCAAGGTGAAGGCGTCCCATTTCATTATTTCATTGCAGGATAAAAGATCAAGAACAGCCACAAGCTCTCAAGGACGCCATTGATAGATCTGAACAAGGTTTTCATCCGTTCTTCAATTTTTCTTGCAGATCTGAAGCAGAAGAGGATTGCTATTTTGAGGATTGGACCCAGAGATAGATTTTTTTCAGGGAATCAGATAAAACTTCCAATCCATCTTCTGTCTATTTCCTCTCTTCTGGTCTTAGGTTTTCTTGCATTTGACAGAAAAAGCAACAGGCTACATCAGACATCAACTGGGTAGATTCAAAGCATTATTTTCCAGAGAAACCCATCTCGACAAATTTTCCAAAATCACAAACTTGTCGCCTTATTTTGTGGGTTTTTCTAAAAAGTTTCAGAATCCAAATTCTGAGGAACTGGTTTTGTTCAGCATTGAAGCACGAACAAAACCCATGTGCCAGATTTTTTCCGGAAAAATACTTCTCGGCGAGGCGCTATTTTCAAGGGTTTCCAAAAATCATCTAAACAAGGTCAAGATTACAGTCAATCTTTAAGTTTTTCAAGATGCAGTACTCCCAGGTACAATACGAGACCAAGACGGTCTTACTCCATGATTACTTGAAAACAGTTGACACAAATTTACACCAAGTAAATCTAGTGGTTGATCTGGAGCAGCTAGAAGGCATGAATCAAATCACATTGCAGAATATTGAAGAATCCGGGTTGCTGCAGGCCGCATCAATTCCCATCACACTACAGAGCGTAGAGCTTGTAATCGCTTGTATCAAGCATTACAATCCTACCACCAGAGAAATCAGAGCAGTAGATGGAAGAATTGTTTGTAGTCTAAAGCCTCAGGATATCGAAAGGTGTTTTGATATTCCATCATGTCCTAACAGCAAAGTCATATGAGTGACAGAATGTGAGAAGGCATTTGAGACAGCTAAGGACAAATGTCAAAAGGTAATGGCTGAAAAATGGTTAAAAGTGACAAAGGCAAGCTTGCCTAAGCCGTTGGGACGAGGAGAATGTAAAGATGAGTACGCAGTGTTAATCACTCTACTCAATAGAATCACTGGAGAAGAAGATGGTCGTCAATTCCAGCCATGGATGTACTATGTCATTGCTAAAATCGTTGGCAAAAGGGAATATTACGACTGGGCCACTTTGATTAGTGACACACTCCACCGACAAATCACTGGGTATCTGGAAGCTCATAGGTTCCACATGTGCTCTTACCTGGTATACTTGATAGCCTTCCAAGGTGAATTCAGGTTATTGAACAATGTGGGAACCTTAGGTGTGCAGAAGGTTCACGAACATTTCGCACGTCTTGAGTTTACTCAAGCGGAGCGACACTTCAAGAGAACGAGTGATAACTTCATTATGCACATAGTACGTGAGCTTAACCATGAGATGCACGTGCGTATTTCACAGACAGCCAGAGAGGCAATGGCGGATTGGGTGGATTGGTTCATCCAATTCCCTACGTTCTCCTACATACGCGTGTATGGCTACATTGGCCACCCCGCCATGCTACCAAGATACCCTTCAGATAGGGTAGTCTTCATGGAATTCCTGAGACAGTTGTCCGAAGGTTCATGTCTACTTGCGCTTGAAGAGGAAGACAGATGTTAACTTTCCCGTTGGAATGGGACTATATAGATGTGGATTTGCGGTAGATGCTAAGATGATGAGTCAAGAAATGGTGAGGTTTAATCTCAAGTATCTCATTGAGAGAAGATCCTATGATCCCAGAGGACTCTATGCAGCACACCTCGAGCAACACTCGTCACATAAGTCTTCTATGGAAGATTATTGGGTAAATTGTAAAGACGAGTATGAAGTGCGAAGAAGGAACTACAGCAGATTCAAACTCCCACAAATTGCTGATTTTATGTCAGCAGACATTGAGAGCCTGTTCGATGATGAAGGGGAAGTCATTCTCCCCTCATTCTTCGCAGATTCAGTTGACTCCAAACCGCTCCCGAGAGTGGATTGGTATGCCAAAGAAGACACGTCTATAGAAGAAAGAACGAGTAGAGTGGTTAGAAATAACCAACTCTATCTCGACAGCAAGAAATCAAGGAAGGTGATACCTCATAGAACAGAGCCGCCACAGGTTCAGTCTACACCACCTTCCACTTCAAGAAGGAAACCTAGGCAGAAGCAATGGTGCAATCCTCCCCGAGGGATGAGGATGTCAAAGCCTAGAACACAGAGGACACCAGTGGAGAAAGCCACACATAGTCTTGAAATAATCACGGGTATTGCTGCCCCAGAACAAAGAGTAGAGACTGCTACCCCTGATTCAGCAGAAGTTATCACGGAGGAACCAGCAGCAGTAGTTGTTGAAGAACCAGTGGCTGAGCCAATGGCAGAAGCAACAATAGTAGAAGCAGCAGCAGAAACGGTACTTGTTATGGAAACAGAGCCACCAATATCACTAGTATCACAGCAGACACAAGTCCTCATCGACTTGGATTTGCCACCGAGAGACATTGCTCCAACACAGTCTCACACATCTAGCATTCAAGGGCCTCACGTCCCTCCTAGCGAAGTTCGCCGAGATTCTATTTGGCTTGAAGGCTTCCTAGGAAGAAAGAGGGAAAAACCCTCGTATGAACTTGACTTTACCGAATTCGACCACGTCCCACAAGACACGTTGGCGAAGAAGTTAAAGAAGCAAGTTCACATAGAGAGGAATGCAGAGTGTGAGATCATCATAGAGACTGCCGCTCCACCAGTAGAGAAAAGCATACACGAGGTTCAAGTAGAAGACTATACTTTGTCTCAACTTAACCTCGGGAAGACTACACGACAGATAGAGGCAGACCTTCTTGGAATAGCTTCGGTGAGCGCACAAGAAAGGATGGCTAAGGATGGTAAAGAAAAGGCAGCCTTAAAGGCTGAAAATCAAAAACTGAGGTCATACATAACCAGCTTGATACATGGCACACCAAACGTCTCAGCCCTACCAGCAGGACTACTAGATCTCCTCGCCGAACAAAATCATCGGCAATTGTTAACATTCGGTAAACACTTGAGAGATCAAGTGGAAGAGTTTGTTCTCAAGGGTAGTGTTGACGTGGTTTTTGAGACCGCACCAACACAGAATGAAGTCTCCCAACGGACGCTCTATCCTCTCTTGAACAAAGTATTCAGCATGCTAAGATTGCGAGTAAGATCATGCTTTCAACTCCAAGGTTCCTTGAGTGCGAATAGGCTCAGTTTGGCTCGATGTGATATTGCTGGTATGTCAAGGGACTTACACAATTGTTCGGACGGCTAACAACAAACAAGAGGACTGCTGGCTTCGTGTAATTCAAATGATTTGGCAGGTGAGCGCAAGTTTCCTAATTCTAACCGGAAATGAACTGAATTTAAAAGGGTGTAGGGCCTAAGAAGTTTATGTTCTATTCTAAATGCAGGTGCAATCTTCAAGGGAAATAGCAAAAGATGTTCAAATTATGACTTAACATGCATACACCATCACAACGACGCATATAAGCATATAAATCACAACTGAAGTTAAACTCAAGGTAATGTCCAGTTGACCACACAAGGCTAACTTATCATCAACAAGCCGCTAGTGGTATGGAATAAAGCGAAGCTATCTTAGTAAAACACCACACACCAAAGTAAGCTACTTGCATGAAATTAAGCTACTTGGATACGAAAGGAAGAAGAGACCTTGCTAGCAATTCATGACAAGACGAATTCCATCATCAATGAAAAGATCTATTATCATAAAATGTGTTACACAACAATCTCCTCAAAAGTTTTCAAAGGGAAAACTTTCTCTCTTCTCCAAATTATGCAAAAATGCTCTACAATGCTACACTATCTAATTCTAATGCTAATACTCTCTCAATGTCTAATCTAATGCCTTACAAATGAGGGGGACTCCCACTTTATATAGCTAGCCAAGTCCCAAAAGACGGCTAGGGTTACAATCAATAGAGTGGCCAGAATCGTGCCACCTCAGCCCTAAATAATATTGCCCTAAAAACCGCCACAGAGGAGAGTGGGGGAATAAATGCGCCATAATGTCCACCATCATCCTTCTAGAAGATTCCATTTGTAGACGCGTTCACACTGTTCTCGATCTTCTTTCTTGGCGTTGTTCTTTGATTTCTTCCACTTGAGGGTTTTCATCTTCGTCACTTCGAGTTATACTAAGTCTTAACACTTAGCCATTTTCTTGCAAATTTTCCTCCTTCGAGATTGAAACTCATCTTCATCATGCTTCCACTTCAAGTCATCGTGCTCTGGCCTCAACACTTCTCCCCGCAGAAACAAGCAAGGAGAGGGGTATTAGAATACTTCATGATATAAACTTTAACTCACTTCCACCATCCTCACGCCCAACTTTCGCTGCTTCATCACCAACTTTATGCCTTGCCCATGCTCTTAGACAACCATCTTTGAGAAATTCATTTCACTCCGCCGGAGCTCGGAGAATCCTCGATTTTATTCTATTTCTCGCTCTGCGAACTATCTTCACGAAGGATTGAAGCAAATTCATCTAGGCAATTCTTTTCAAATTCATCGTTTGGAGGATCTTACCTTGAAAACACATTTTCTTCATTTTTGCCTTAGAAAATTTTCAAATTTCCCTTAGGAAATACATCAACCGGGTGCTCCACTTAAAAATCTTCTTCATCCCAAAATTTCGACAAGTTGCGGAAGACCTTAAAATCAACTCCTCATCGATAATCTTCGATAATTCTAAGAAAATTCTCCGTAACGCATCGAGAAAATTGGGAACGCATCGAACCCATGGGTGCACAACGAACGGGTTCATTTTATTTCTCTGAATTTTGAACCTTAGAAAATTATTCTTTCAACAATTTTGTCCTCGTTCTTCGATCCCCTCTGAGAATTTTGCTCTGACTTGGAAAATTGTATCAATTCTGTGCAGCTGGCAATCACTGACTTCATCTCTGGCAACTCTGCTCGTGCTTCAAGAAAATCCCATCACCTCCCCAGACTTGGGCATTTTTCTAAGGGAGAAAATATTTGTGCCTTAGAAAATTTTTGAATCCAGCTCGATCAACTTTGCCTGTGAAAATACCAACTTCACTCAGAAAATTTTCATGAAGGCGCTTGGCACATTTTATTTTCTAGCCACCACTTCGTATTTAACTTCACACTTGAAAAATATTTTTGGAGCTCCAATGCCTTAGAGGAAATTTTATCACTTTGCAACTTCAACGCCTTAGCAATATTTACCAACAACTTGTATTTCACCACGCCTAGCATATTAAACCTCTCCTCTTTTACACTTGCCAGAAGACTCCACTTCCAACGCCTTAGAGAAATATTTCATCACCCTTCTTATACTTTATTTCACTTTGCCACCCTTGGCGCATAGCATTTGGAGAATAATATTACCACACCTAGCACTTTATTTCATACTTCATATGCTTCAGAAAAATTTTCTAACACCTTACCACTCATCACCTTCAACGCCTAGCACTTTTTATTTCACCACCACACCTACTCTTTACTTGGCGCATATTAACATGTGTGAAGGATAAAACCACGCCCAACATCTTGTTCTCACACTCCACACGCCTTAGGAAAATTCTCCAACATCCACCACCTTGAGCGCATTTATCACTTGAAGAGGGATGACGCCTAGCATATTATTTTCACCATGCCATTAATCACATTTCACCCCGCTTACCACCTTCACTTACTTTTACCTCACTAAACTTGGGCGCATTTGGAGGGGTGAGGAGGACAAAAATCTTTGACCTTGTTGACTTGCTTCTAACTTATTCCTGCATGGGCGCATTTTGATGTAGGTGGAGGATGAAGTTTAAAACAAGGGCGCATTTCACTAGGCCTGCTGGATGAAGTTCCAGACTTAGACAAATTTTCTCGTTCCTTGCCAGTATTTCATACCCTGCTATTTATAGTAAGTTCTCTGAATTTGCGTCTTCTAAAGCTCAGATCAACTTGAAATTTTAAACATAGCTTCTTCATAACCTTATCAACCTGTCGGCACTGCCATTTCCAGTCACCCAGCTATTTTTAGCATGTTTCTGAAGGTGGCTTACTATAAATAGTAAGCTCATGTTTCTGATAGCTCCCATGCTCCGATTGAGTTGAAATTTTGATGAGGCGCTCCTCACCACGTGACCTGTCTGCCGACACTGACGCATGCAACTGATTTACTATTTTTAGCATGCTTCCAATCTGACTTACTATAAATAGTAAGTGCTCCGTTTGACTTGAAATTTCACCAGCAGATAGCTTGAAGGACGCTGATCGCGGTGGTTTACACCGGTTTTTGAAAATTTTGACCTTTTACGCTATTTTAGGCTCCGAAGTTGGAAACCCTAATTCGCTTCGCATGCATACCAAATGAACTCAGTTTGCCTTCGTTTCTGCGGCACTGCGATCGGCTCGTGATTCTGAACTGCTGGGAGGCGGCTACCGGGACACACCTGCTAAAAATAGCAAGTTCCTTACTGAGTGAGGATCTCCATTTGCATGTCATACCATCGAAGCTCTTGAAAACCCATCGGAATCACCCGACATGCAAAAGAAACCTCGACATGCAAACCTAAAATAGCCTCGGAAATTTGAATCCCGAAAGTGGTCATCTCGACTTGCATGTTACATCGTTGCGAAGGTCTTGAAACCTGTAAGGAATATGCGAGACATGCAAAGAAAAACTCTGCATCTGCACCCTGAAATTTGCTCCGGAAGCTAGACTGCTAAAAATAGTAAGTTATCTGTTTTCGCTCAAATTTGGCATGCAAGCAGTCTGATACACTCTGAGTGTGGTGTGACTGTCGGAATCTCAAAAATGTTGACGAATTGCCTGTAATTGCATACTTACTAAAAATAGTAAGTTCCTCAAAAGCTGATAAAATTTCAGTGGAAGCCTGCTGGAAACACACTGACAACAATGTTAAGCTCAATTTTCAATTTATTGACTTTATTCGACCTCAAACTGACCAGGAAGACCCAAACCCTAATTTTCAGACTTAGCCAAATTCACGCTGAAGCTTGTAGACGGGAACGTCCCTCGAAAGGCAGACTAGAGAAAAGAGACAGAGAGAGAGAGAGAGAAGAACCAAAGACAAAAGACCAGAATGGAGCAAAAATTAGGGGTCCCCATTTTGAATGGGGCGAGGTGTGAAAAAGGTCACAACACATATGTCTTTAAATCTTCATACCCCCAGGCTATTACACCTGGAAACTCTTTCATCAACTTCAAAATGCCTTCCTTTTCTTGTGGTGTGCAAACTTTTCCAATAAAAACATTCCTTACTTGTTCTTCTGTCCCCAGATTAACAGCTTCGCAGTCATTGCCTTGGGTGCTTTGATTTCTACTCAGCTTATCCAATGGTGACGGAATACCTCCATTATTGGGTCCTGTGTTCCAAGACCTCTTCTGATATCCTTGATTGTTGTTACGATACCCATGACTATTAACGAGTCTGTGTCCTTGATGGGCATCCTGATGATGTGGAGGATTATTTTGATATCCTCGATTGGCACTTGGGTGTGCCTGATAATTTCTTAGAATTGATTGCATTTGATTGTTTTGATTTCTGAGGTAGGTGACCTCAGATGACAGCCTTTTCATTTGTTCAACTAGCTCTTTCATTTCGTCTTTCTCCTCTTGAGTCCTCGTTACTGGTACTGTGTTCTGGAGATAGACTGGCTGTGTCGCTTGAGTTTGGGATAAAGGTACCCCAGGATGGAGAACTAACTGGTTGGATGGTGCTTGCATCTGATAAGATGGTTGGGGAATAGGATTCAATGCTGGAGTTTGCGGATTCCAAGCTGAACCAAGAGTTTGCATTTGATTATTTGTAGTCACCAAGCCTATGTACAAAGAAGGCCCAGTTATCTTCTGCCCCATGTTTTGACTCACCTCCACAGCTTTCGCGTATGCTTGGTTCATGTCCGCCGGAATGGGGTGAGCTTGTCTCACAAACATCGCGGTTAATGGGTCCAAGGCTGCATAATAATTTTCCCTAGCATCGGGAACAATGTAAGGAGTTCGTAGCCGTGTGAGAGCTTTCTGAAATCTGTTATTAAAGGCATGAATGTGTTCCTTATCTTGTCTTCTCACCTCAATGAATTGGCGGAAATGCTCTACTGGGGTAACATCCATGCAATAGTTCCTGACGCCACAGTGAAAACTTTGTTGATGCAAAATGAGTTAGGGGAAAGAAGAGGCAAGTGGGTCGCCACTTTGCAAGAATATGATATAGAAATATAGCCTATGAAGTTAGTCCGAGGACAGGCTTTAGCACAGACAATCGCAATGGTGGGTCCAGAGTTAGTACAACAAACGTATGTATTGGAAGAGGTATCTCCAGGGGAGTGGTACGACGACACCATTTACTACTTGTTGAATCATAGATGTCCTCGCCACCTGAATCCAGTGCAGCGGAGAGCCTTGAGAATGAAAAGTCAAAGGTTTATGCTCCAGGGATCAGTACTCTACAGGAGAAATTATGAAGGAATATATTTAAGATGTGTAGGGAAACAGGAAGCAAAGCAACTGATAGAGCACTTCCACGAAAAGTTTGGGACTGGACATGGGAGTAGTCTAGCCACGGCTCACCAGATTTTAAGGGCTGGATACTACTGGCCCACGCTCTTCAAAGACACCTACGAGCATGTAAAGGCTTGTCACATATGTCAAACAGCAGCGAACAGAGGGAAACACCCAGCTATGCCTTTACAGCCAGTGATTGAGGTTAGGCCCTTTGCGAAATGGGGACTGGACTTTATTGGCATGATTAACCCGCCATCTTTGGGTCAACACAGATACATTTTGACAGCTACAGATTACTGCACCAAATGGACGGAGGCTCAGGCTTTGAAACAGTGCACTATAGATGTGGTCATCAGGTTCCTAGAGGAAAATATTGTCACAAGATTTGGATGCCCTCATGCCATAGTGTGCGACAATGGTCCAGCCTTCTCATCATTAAAATTTTCAAATTGGGCATTTGAGTATGGAATCACACTGAAGTTTTCTTCCAACTACTACCCGCAGGGGAATGGACTAGCAGAGTCTACGAATAAGAATTTATTGAATGCTATCAAGAAGCTGTTGGACAAGAATCCAAAAGATTGGCACACACAACTGAGGTTTGCCCTATGGGCAGACAGGATAAGAACGAAGAGTTCCTTGGGAACATCCCCATACCATCTGGTCTACGGACAGGACCCTGTTTTTCCAGTACAACTGAGGATACCAACTCTCCAGTTTATTCAAGAGTATCTCGAAGGAGAGGATCAAGTTCAAACGAGACTGTCTCAGCTGATGCACCTGGAAGAGAAAAGAGATGAAGCTCTCGAGAATCTGGCAAAGCACCAGGCAGTGGTAAAAAGATGGTTTGATAAACAAGCTAAAATCAAGTCGTTCCGGATTTCTGACTTGGTTTTATACTGGGACAAGGCCCACGAGAAGAAAGGAGATCATGACAAGTTCGACAAGTTGTGGTTGGGCCCATATCAAATTTCTGAAATCCTTGGAGATAATGCATTCAGATTGCGTACATTGACAGGAGAGGATGTCCCGTTGCCCGTCAACGGACAGTTCCTCAAACATTATTTCCAATCCTAGGTTCTCTCGGAGAGCCTACTTTGTAACATATTAGATTAGATTTGCTTTCCCGTTGTTTTCCTGTTTCGTTTCGTTTTGGTTTTGGTTTGTTGCCCCTTGGGTTTTTGGTTTGGCGTTTCCGTCCCTTGAGTTGTCCGCTCAAGTGGTTTTGGTTTGGAATGGACAAGGATTTTAGGGTTTCCTATTGCGAAGGAGGTAATGATGGTTTTAACTCTCGCAACATGGTTTCTATCCGCTGGAATTTGCATAAATTTTTGAAAAGGACCAAGGTTGTTTTCCTCTTTTCATCATCCAGTTTTGATCAAGCTTGTCTTGGGAGGTTAACTCGTTATTGTGTCTTAACACACGAGTCTACAGATCCTAAATACCTTACCTATTTCCACTCTGAGTCATTTTGGTTTCTTGGGAAAGGTCTCGGCAGGTGAAAATTTTACATCTTGCTTCAGTGCCACTACAATTCTCAAACCCATTGGAGGCTTCATTGCCTGCTAGCCAATCAAGGAATTGACGGAGAAATCAAAAGAAAAAGAAAATGTGCTCAAAAGAAATATCTGAAAAAAAGAAAAAGAAAGAAAATAAGAAATTAAAAGAGAAATACTATGAAATATTGGTTTTGGGAACACGCGAGTAACTCCACCGGGGCTATGGACGCCTGACCGGCAGTGGAGCAATAGTCGTGAGAATTGTAGCGACAACCTCGTCGGGGCTATGGACGCCTGACTGGCAGCGGGGCAATGTCCAGGATGCTTTTGAAGTTAAGATACTTATATAACTCGCGACGGCCGATTTCGGAAGTCGAGATGGTTTAGAGATGGAACAAATGCACACACTCACAGGGTCTTGGATGAAAGTGTTCTGATCCAATATCGGATTCC
This sequence comes from Sequoia sempervirens, assembly GCA_007258455.2. Classification (NCBI taxonomy): domain Eukaryota; kingdom Viridiplantae; phylum Streptophyta; class Pinopsida; order Cupressales; family Cupressaceae; genus Sequoia; species Sequoia sempervirens. The sequence goes on from VDFB02360476.1 coordinate 197,728, forward strand.
TCTCCCCTTTTGAGTAAGTGTCTTTTCTGTATGATGGTTTGAGGAAGATTTAATCAAGGTTCAATTCTTAAAATGTTTTTCAACACTTTCCCGTGGAGTCGCCAGATGTTGTGACCTTTTCACACATCGCCCCATTCAAGATGGGGACCCATAAATTTTTGCTCCATTCTGGTCTTTTGGCTTTGGTTTTTTGTCTTTCTCTCTCGTTCTGCTTCTCTTCTGCTGACTGCTTTCCCGGGATGCTCCCGTCTGCAAGCTTGAACGCAATGATTCGACCAAGTACTGAAATCAGGGTTTTACATCTTTAGGTCACTTTGGGGTCAAATTGAGTCGGTTGGCCAACTTTTGAGTCTAACAGTGCTATCACAATGCTTTCAGCAAGTACCCCTAAATTTTCACTGAGTTCTGCCAACCTTCTATTTTTAGTAAGTGTCAGTTTAGGGTTGATTTTCTCGATATTTTCGCGTTCTGACAACTTCATTACATTTTGAGCACTTCGAGTTCATTCCTGACAAATTTTGAGCAAAAACGGACGACTTGCTATTTTTAGCAGTCCAGCTTCCAGAGCAGATTTCAGGGTCTTCACGTTATATTTTCTGATGCATGTCTGGAGATTCTTTCTGGGTTTTTCGAGACCTTCGCAGTGATATGACATGCAAAGCAGGATGATGACTTTCAGCATTGAGCCTTCAGAGGCCGATATTAGGGTTTGTATGCAGAGTTTCTCAGCGCATGTCGGCATATTCTTTCTGGGTTTTCAAAGAGCTTCGCAATGGTGTAACATGCAAATGAAACCGATCACTTTTCAGAAACTTACTATTTTTAGCCAGTGCTTGCATGTTGAGGATTTTTCTGGGTTTTTCGAGATTTTTCAGGCAGTATGACATGCAAAATCATCCAGCAGCCGGTTGACCACTTTTTCGGCCACTTTCTATTTTTAGCAGGTGCCACTTAGACGGCTGCTCAGCACTTTGGAGCGGCAAACTGATCGTCATGCAATTGAAACAAGGTCAAACGGAGCTCATCTGAGCAACATGCATAAAATTAGGGTTTCGAGCTTTAGGGCTAAAAATGAGGAATCAGACAACAAAATCTCCAAAACCGAAATATCCATCATGGTCAGCATCTTTCAGGAAGTCTGATGGAAAAATTTGAAGGCAATCGGAGAACTTGCTATTTTTAGTAAGGTGTTCCAGGCGCAGGCTATAAATAGAAAGTTGATCGCAGGCGCAGCGCATACAGACAAGTTCACCAACGAGGATCACACTGTCCAAATTTCAAGGCGAACGGAGAAAGGGAAATCTCAGAAACGAGCACTTACTATAAATAGTAAGTCACTTCAGAAGCAGCTATAATTGGCAGGTCAGCATCAAATCTCAGCAGGTACAAGTCAAACATGTGATAAGGAATCCTTGGCGCAGATTTCAAGACTAACGGAGTTGCAGAGGATGAAGAACCAGATAATTGCTATTTTTAGCAGCCCAGGACAGAGAAATTAGGGTTTCCCAAAAGCAAGGGCAGAGCATGGCAGTGAAGCAAAAACAGCATCTAGTTACGTTTACCATGTTTTAGGCATTCAACACATGAAATTTGGAGACTTTTTGAGTAATTTCTATTTTTAGCAGGTTGCTAAAAATGGCAGGTGCTAACGGGAATCAGGTATCGATGGAACAAATCAGTTGAAGTTCATGAGCAGGGCGAAAATCAGGCTTTCCAAGGTCAGAATTCAGTCGATGGCGCAAAATTTAGAGAACTTTCTAAAAATAGAAAGTCAGGGCAAATTAGGGTTAATAGAGGAAAATCAACCCGAATCTGGCGAAAGGCACGAAATTCACTAAAACGGATAAAATTTGGAATCCAGCATCAAAATCCACCTTGAGAAGCTGAAAGGAGACAAAAAATTTTCTAAGTCTGGAAAACTAGAAGTAGCTTGGGTCAAAGGCGCCCTTGGGCTTGAAATTTCACTAAGTGTTGGAAATGGAAGTTGCACATGGTAAATGCGCCCCAAATTGGATGTCCAACCTATGATATGCGCCCTTAACTGGAATTAGGCATGGTCATATGCGCCCTTGGAGTCAAAGGAAGTAGAATTTTGTCTAAGGCATAAATTGAAATTACCATGTGATAAATGCGCCCCCCTTTCCAGACTTGAGTAAAGGTGATTAAAATTTCCTAAGGCCAAAATTGGATGCTCAACCCCTCATATGCGCCCTTGGCAAGAAAGAAGTTGGAAATTCTCTAAGTGATAGAAATTGAAAGGAGACCCCCCCCCCAAATGCGCCCAAGCCTGTGAAGATGATTAGGAAAAGTTTCTAAGGCATAGAAACTAAAAGTTGACCCATTAAAATGCGCCCCATGGAGAAAGTGGAAGTAGCAGGGTCCAAATGCGCCTAAGCCATAAACTGGAAGCTCCTCATATCAAATGCGCCCTGAGCTGAAAGTATAAAATTCTAAGTGTCAAACTTGAAGTAGACTACTCCAAGTGCGCCCAAGTGATAAACTCAAAGCATAGGGGGTGATTTGCGCCCAATAGGATATTAGAGATTCGAAAATTTTCCAAGTGACGAAATTGAAAGTTGCCCAAGGGATTTGCGCCTCAAAGTTCACAGGGTCATTTGCGCCTTTGGAGTGGAAACTACGCTAAATGCTGGAATTGAAAGCTCTATATGTCAAATGCGCCTAAGCCAAAAATGAAAGCTTGACTTGTCATTTGTGCCTGAAGATGAATATGAAAATATTCTAAGTCATGAAACTCAAAGCAACCACCCTCATATGCGCCCCTCTCTCAAACGATTTCGGATTTTGTCTAAGTGCTAAAGCTGGAACCTCAGCACACCATTTGCACCTGAAGGAAACTGGAGAATACACCAAGGCGTTGGAATTGAAAGATTAACATGATGAATGCGCCCTTGTCTATCAAGGTAGGAAAATTAAAAGGCGTAGAAAATGAAAGCTCCAGATACTAAATGCGCCTAGGGTTAAGAAGGATGATTGAGAATTCATGAAACTCAAAGCAATCACCATCATATGCGCCTGGAAGCTTAAGTAAGAAAATTAGAAATGCCAGGTGGTATTTGCGCCCCACACTGAAAGCTCACCCTTGCATATGCGCCACAGGTGAAGATGAAGAAATGTTAAGAGTTCAAATTTGAAGGAGGGTATACCATATGCGCCCCAAATTGAGAGTTGCCTATATGATGTGCGCCTTGAGTTGGAAAATCTGAAAATCCGCCAAGTGTTAAGATTGAAACCTCTGGGTACCATATGCGCCCATCTCAAAAATTAAAAGTTTGGCCCATAAAGTGCGCCCAAGAATATTGAAAACGAAATTTGTTCAAGTGCTGGAATTAAAAATATAGCATGTCAAGTGCGCCTTGAAGAAGGTGATGGGAAATTTCCCAAGGCACGTCAAAAGAAAGGCAACTCTCAAATACGCCTAAGCCCAAGACAATTTCGATATGAGATTAAAATTAGAAGGCGTTGGATTTAATATGTGCGCCTTGGTTTAAAAGGGGGATAAATAAATATTAAACATTGAAAAAATTAAATGTTCCCCCTCCAGATTGCGCCAAAGGGATAAACTCAAAATCGAAGTGTGCTGATGGAAATTAAAAAGGCGTTGGAAGACTTAATAATTTCTCCAGGCGATAAATTTTTTTTTAATTTGCCTAAGACGGAGAAATTAATTAATTTAATTAATTTCCTAAGTTTAAATTTAAATTCCCCCTTTAATTTTGACCCATGAAATTTTAAAGTTCGGACGATTTTTAACATGGGGAATTTATTTCGGAATTAATTATGGATGGAAAATAAAATTACGCCTAGCCAATTTAAAGTATTGACGTCGAATTTTAAAGTGCGTTGGAGAAATAAATTAAAATGGCATTTAAAATTAAATTTTAATAAATTAAATTTGCCATTTTTAAAAGGCAGTTGAGATTATTTCAAATCAGAGTAAAAAATGATTTTCTCGAAATTACTCAAGGTAACTGGCAGTCGGGAGGGAATTTTAAATTTGAATTGAGGAAAGAATCTCCCTAAATAGCAAATTGTCATAACAACCGCAAGACGACTGGAATATTCCCTTTTAAATTTAGCAAATGCGTCAGTCATGATGAAGGGAATAAAAGACATCTGCTAAAATTAGCACCAGCTTTTGGCTATAAAATTCTGAAGATTTTCATTCTCATCTCACAAGATTCGAAGCTGAGATTTATGCTGGTGAGCTGAGTTGTGAGATTTAATATTTTCAATTTGAGAGTTGCTGAAAGTGTGAAGTGTTAAAATCGATTTTGCAAGAGATTGAAGTTGCTGAGAGTTGAATTTCTCGAAGTTGCTGAGTTGCGAGGTTGCTGCGATTCGAAATAAAGTTTGAAGTGTTAAGCATTTTTTTTTCTCCACGTTGCGGAGGTAAGTACTCGAAGTTGCTGGGACTTTATATTTTGCTGAAAGTTGAAATGTTTTCGAAGTTGAAAGTTGAAAAAGCTGAAATCAATTGTTTATGCTGGAGGTCAAAATTGTTTGAATTCGAGATTACTTGAGCTTTAAATTTTCGGAAGTTGCTGAATGTTAAAATCAAATCAGATTTAAATTTGTTGAAGCCTTCGAAGTTGCTATTTTATAACTTTCAAAGTGCTAATGTGAAATTGCTCAAACTTTTCGGAGTTGCTGATTTATAACTCTCGAAAAGTTAATTTGGATTTATTGAGGCTTGCTGATTTGAACTTGCTCGTTTAAAACTTTCGAACCTATTTAAACTCTTCGAAGTTGCTGATTCATAACTGTCGAAGAGCTGATTTGAAACTTGGTGATTTATAATTTGCAAGCTTGCTGATTTAAAATTGTTAAATATTCGAAGTTGCTGACGTATGACTTTCGAGGTTGATAATTTAAACGTTGCTGAAACTTAACACTTTTTCCGAAGTTGAAATTGTTGGAGTTATTTTTTTTTGGGCTGCAAGTTGTTGAAGTTCGAAGTTTAAACATGCCGAGATTTGAGGTCGAAGTGGGTTGCTGAAGATACTAACTTGCATTTATTTTTGCAGCCAACTTCATTCGCCAGCCGTCCCACGTGATCCTTATTTTAAAAGGTTGGAAGTGTAATGTTTGCTTTTTGTTTTGCAGCTGGCTGATGGACGAAAGGCTGATGTTGCTGGAACTAGCAAGGCTGGAGCTAAGGCTGCGAACAACGAAGCTGTCAAAGAAAACGCCTCCAGGCAGGCGATTATCAAAGGTCTGAAGAAGTCCTTCATTCCAGAATCAAAGATCGTGTCGAAGTTCGGAAACTTGACGGACACCAACTTGGGGCCTTTCAACCTCGAGGCTTTCGTGTGCAGAATGTATGGGCAGGGTGGCAATCTTCCAACAGAGGCATCGTGCAATATTGTGAAGAGCGGATTGTACGCAGCAGCAGGGTTCCAACCGGCGGTTCGTTGTCCAGAGTTGATCCTGGAATGCGCCAACTTTTACAACTCGGATGACCGGACTATCACGTCTCCGGATGGTATGATACTGGCCAACTTCGCTCCTGATGCAATTGGCGAGGCGTTTGGGATTCTTGCTACTGATAATATGTTGTATAAATCCAAGGCAAAGGCTGACAAAATGTACGCCACTTCTTTCGAGAAGTGCGTGAAGAGAATCAATACCACGTGGATGCGGAAACCAAAGCCACCTGCTGCCAGGCTGCCGAAACAGATAATCTCAGAAGAACTGAAACAGGAGTATTGCGACATCATTATGCTTCTCAGCAGAGTAAACGGCAGCCCACAGTCATTCGTATTCGAGCCATGGATGTTCTTCTACATCAGTGTGGTGCTCGAAGGAAAAGAGCAAGTAAATTGGGCACAGATGATAAGCGATAACATTGATGAACAGTTCCAGAATTTGAAGAGAACGAGAACATTTTACATGAGCTCGTATGTTATTTACATGCTTGCTCGAATGACAAAGTATAGAGGGTTGGCGTATCAAGGACCTATTGGCTGTGGATACAATCAGTTCAAGATTCACGAGTCCTGCAGACAGTTGCACCTCACGCATACAGGTGACTTCAAGAGAGTCAACGATGCATTCACTATGTATATCACAAGAACCCTTCAGCAGAGGTTACAACAGAGGATATCGGAAGAGGCTCAGATGCTGATAGAAGAATACGGGTTTTGGTTTGTCCAATTCCCGAAGTTTACCTATTTGAGGCTGCCAGGATACGATTCATATGTCTACAAATTGCCAAGGTATCCAACTAACAGGATGATATTGCTTGAGTTGTCTAGGCAATTGGTGGCCTACGACAAGATCATTAGGAGAAAGAAGAAGGGAGGCTTGCATTTTCCCATTGTACTGGGAAACTCACTTGAAGAATGCCCTACTTTGCAGGCGGCCAAGGAGGTTGAGGACGAGTTGAAATTCTACAAGTTGACTCTTCATACCAGCCGGCAGGATTTCGATCCTCGGGGAAAGATAGGAACAGTGCAAAGCGTGGAGTACAGACACAAGGCCCACCTGGAAGATTTTTGGGCGAATGCTGGGAGTGAGGCTAAAATCAGGAAAAGAGTGTTTTCGAGGCTGCCACTCAAGATGATCAGAGAATGTGAAATAATCCAAGTGCCGGACCAAGTAGAAGAAGATACCAGGCTGATTCATCCGGATTATGAAGCAGTAAAGAACACGCCGATTCCACCAATAGATTGGGCCGAACCGGAGATCATGGATTTAGACACCTTGTCTATTCCCGTCCTGACCTTTACAAGGGCTTGGGTAGAAGAACGTGTTCACAGACTAAGGAGGAGGTCAGTTGCTTTCACGTACGACCTCATGGGTGATAAAAGGGCACCAGTGTCGGCAAAAAGGAAGAAACAAGTTGCCCGAGCTGTGGAGCCGCCACCGCAAGAAGAGCCTGCTCAGCCAGAACCTCAAGGGTCGGAGGACACAACATCTACTCAGCTGGTATCTCATTCTTCCAGTGTGCGTGAAGTCTCATTGTTTGTAGATCAGAGAGCTCAAAGAAATGAAGAGCCAGAGGTTGGAGAGGTTAACCAACCAATGCCGAGGGAATTGGATACTCAGAGTGTCAATGTCCCTGAGGACGCCAATCAGCCGGATGAAGGGGAAGAGACAGAAACAGACACCCACTTCGATTTTTCTTTCGGAGAGGAGGATGTTGGAGCTCGTGAAGGGAGCGATCAAAACGTTGAAATAATTGAGCCTCAGCAAGATATTGCTCGGAAGGAGGTCCGTGAAGTGGAGGCAACTGAGGAGCAGCGCCTCATTATTTATGATATTCAGCGCAATTGGCTTTCACAGGCAATTAGGAGAGACCAGGATGATGACGCTGACCTGGCAGTTGAGATGGAAGAACTCTTAAACAGAACAAGCAAGTCTCCAAAAAGGAAGAGGGCGAGAAAGTATACAAGGATGGAAACCAATGAGGACGGGTCACGCAGCCTCCATATTGCTGTCCCAAGGGAAGATCATGATCTAAGTGATGCAATTCCCGAAAACTACACGATCACCACAGTTGAGTTGGGACGTCCCTCCGGAGCACAGGTGGTCGAGGAAGCTGAGAGTTCCTTCCAGGCATTGAAGGACAGGTTGGTGAAGAAGGAAGGAAAGTACAAAAGATTGAAAAAAGAGCACAAGGCGTTGGTGGAGTATGTGCAACATCTCGCACATCCAATTGCTCAAGAGAACCCAGTGACAGAGCTTCCACCGGAGTTGCCACGAGAGCCGATCAGCGGCCTTGAAGAAGTGAAGAGGGCTGTACGAGAAGGAGACAAATGGATAGGCAGTGTCCGCACTGAGGCAGAAAAATTCATGGCCGATCTTTTCTCAGCATTTTAGAATGCATCCGGTATCCTTTCACGCCTAGATAATGTCGAGCAAGCTTAGGGAGACACCCATATTTTTCAAGACAAAACCATCCCTCGCCTTGTTGTCTTGATGCGTGTTCCCACGCAGACTTTGGTGAATGAAGGAGTAATCCAAGTAGGCGACAGGTATGATTTTTCGTGGGTGGCATTCAGCGACATTCACTGGAAAGAGTTTCTTTGACACGGCAGCTGTGGAGTCCTCTAGGATCAGGAAGGCAATGAGGAATATCCACGAGGGTATCCTCAACACGTTGGATGCTTTGTTCGCAAGAAGGTTAACCCATGAGGAGGTAGAGACGGAAGGACTAAGGGCGAGATTGCAGCCTTTCTTTTCTCAGATGAGGACGTTTTCCCAGCTGGATTTTGAAAACATCTCTACGTTTTCAACAATCATTCAGAGCACACAAGATTCTATCGAAGCTTGGGGAAAGTCTTGTGAAAAGCATGAGCAAATGGTGGCCATTCTGGAATATCAGCTGAATCTTACTCCATCAATTTCTGAGGAGGAGGTCGATGAGGTGCTGGCACGGTTCGTAGCGTATGCGGTCAGGGAGAAGAACAAAGGAATCCGAGTCATGGATGAGAATCTCCTAGAAGGGTAGTGGGCATTAATTGCTCATGGTGGTCAAGGAGGAATCTGCTATTTTTGGGAGCATTTATGACACCACTCCTCCACCTTCTGGCGGTTTTTAGGGCAAACTCGTCTAGGGCTGAGGTGGCTCGATCAGAGCCTTCCATTGTAATTCAATCTGGACCGTCCATTAAGACTGGCCAGCTATATAAGGGGGAGTCCCCCTCATTTGTAATTTGATAGTCAGAATCAGAGAGTAGTCGGCATAGTGGATTTTTGAAGCAGAATAGAGAGTAGAAATTTTAAGTTAGAGTAGTCTTCATTTGCATTGTTGAAGAAGAAGGGGAATTCTCCCTTTGAGAATTTTGTAAGAGATTGTCACAAAAGCTATTCATAATAAAGCATTTCATTGATGGTGAATTCAAACTTTGTTTTGAGTAGTTTGTGAGGTTTCTTTTTCCTTTGACTTCAACTAGGACTTAATCTCATGCTAACAATTAGATATGGATGTTTATGTTTGATATAAGTGAGCTTCTTTATCCATACCACTAACGATCTTACTGAAGGTGAGCTCGTCCTGCGTGGTCAACTGGAACACTTTGCACTTAACTTCAGTCAAAATTCGTGTGTAGTTATGCATCGTTGTGATGGTAATTGCATTATTGGATTGTGATTTGAACATCTTTCTTATCCTTTGAAGATTGCACTTACTTTGTCGAGGTTGTCCAATAGGAGGCTAGACAACGTTAGTTCGAAGTTCATTAAAGTTGAACATAACACCCATTTGCATTTAGGTTAGGATTTCAAGTTTAGAAATCTCTACAGCCATTCAAATTCCGCATACTTCTTGGCTAGTTTTAGGAAACTTGCACTCTAAAGCCAAATCATTCGCGCAAAAATCCCTTTCAAAAGCATATATTGGTTGTTACTACATGCATTCTGAACAACTACGTAAGTCCCCTCGTAAGAACACAGCAAATACACATCAACCAAACTGAGCCTATTCGCATTAAAGGAACCTTGGAGTTGAAAGCGTGATCTCACTCGCAATCTTAGCACGCTGAATACTTTGTTCAAGAGGGAATAGGGTATCCGTTGGGAAACTTTGTTCCGCTGTTTGGTGCGGTCACGAAAATCACATCAACACCAACCTCGGTTCATTTAACTTGGGAATTTATGCAACTGCTGGTTTTCCACCAGCCATTCAGTGTCCGGAATTAATCATGGAGTGTGCCAATTGTTATAGGCCAGAGTGAAGAATGATTGTTTCTCTTGATGGAAAGTTATTTGCCAATCTCACGCCTAATGCCATTGGAGAGGCGTTTGGACTTCCCACTTTTGATAGGATAGTGTACAAAACAAGGGAAATAGTTGAAAAGATGTATGCCTCCTCTTTTGAGAGATGTGCTGGGATGATTAATTCAGTTTGGATGCAAAAGCCCAGGCCTACTCGCACCAAGCTGCCTAAGCAAATTATATCGGATGATGTGAAGCAGGAATACTGTGACCTGGTTACGATGCTCAGCAGGGTGAATGGAAGCCCCCAATCCTATATCTTCGAGCCGTGGATGTTTTATTTCGTCAGCATCGTGTTAGAAGGAAAGGAATGTGTTGATTGGGCAAGGATGATAAGCGACAATTTAGAAGAGTAGTTCAGGCACCTGAGGAGAACAAGGACGTTCTACATGAGTTCATATGTTATATACATGTTGGTTCGGATGACCAAGTATAGAAGAATAACTTACAAGGAGCCAATTGGGTGTGGGCCTGAGCAGTTTAAAATCTATGAGACTTGCCCACAGTTGCACCTGACCAGCACCGCCAACTAAAAAAGGGTGAATGACACCTTCACAATGCATATAACAAGAACTCTTCAACGGAGAACTCAGCAAAGAATTTCAAAAGAGGCCCAAGAGCTGATCGAAGAGTACGGATATTGGTTTATCCAATTTCCAAAGTTCACCTATATTAGGCTGCAGGGATTTACATCGTATCAGTACAAATTACCGAGGTACCCCACTGACAGAATGGTAATGTTAGAAGTGTCCAGGCAGCTCATTGCCTACGACAAAATTCAGAAGAAGAAAAACAAGGGAGGATTAGACTTCCCAATTACCATGGGAAATTCAAATGAAGTTTGTCCCTCATTACAGGCAGCTAGAGAAGCTGAGGATGAGTTGCAGTTCTTCCACCTCACATACCACACCGGCAGGCAGAACTTCGATCCTTACAATAATATCAGAATGGTGCAGAATGTGGAGAACAGGCACAAGGCTCATATTGAATATTTTTGGGCTAATGCGGTGGATGATGCTGAGATTAGGAGAAGGATGTTTACCAGGATACCATTGAACATGATTAGAGAATGAGAGATTATTCCAGTTCCAGACCAAGTGGAGGAGGACGTGAATGTTATGCAGCCTGATTATGAGGCAGTGAGAAATACAGCAATCCCTCTCCCTGATTGGTTAGAGCCAGAGATTACAGATTTGGATACATTATGCATACCAGTGCTGACATTTACAAGAAATTGGGTGGAGAGGCATGTGAACAGACTTAAGAGCAGGTCAATTTCTCTTACGTACAACTTGATGGGTGATCAGAGGCCGCGAACAGTCAGAAAAAGGAAGCAGGTCACCCAAGCTTCTGAACCATGAAGAGAGGAACAGGTTTAGCAGGAGCCTCAGAGAGTTGAGGAAGCATCATCCACACCATCATGGGCTCGCTCTCCAAGTGTACAAGAGGTCTCATTGTTTGCAGACCAAAGAAATAAATTGAATGGAGAACAAGAGTTACAGGAAGCAAATCAGCCACCCCGTAGGGATTCAATTGGTCAAAGTATCAATGTTCCTAGAAGAGAAAACCAGGAGGAAGAAGAAGAAGAAACGGCCACCGATACCCGCTTCCAGTAGGAGATTGAGGTAGCCTTAGAGGATGAGACTTCTGCAGGGTAGGAGGCTCAAGTTTCAGGAGAAGATACCCAACAGACGGAGATTGGTGAGCCTCATCAAAATGTTAATAGAGAAGAAGTGCGTGAAGAAGAAGCGAGAGAGGAGCAGCCACTTATCGTTTGTGACCCGCAGCAGGCAGTGCCAGATTGGCTAAGGGAAAGAATGAGAAGGGATCCTATTGAGGAGACTGACCCGGCGATTGAGATGGAAGAATTCCTCAGTAGAATCAGTGCACCGCCAGAGAAGAAGGCCAGAAAATTATCAAAGATTTCTACGGATGAGGATGGTTCTCGCACACTGCATGTAGCCATTCCCAAGATTGAGTGTGATCGGGATGAGGCTATGCCAGAAAATTATATGATTACTACTGTTGAACTAGGCCGTCCCACTAGAGCTCAGATAATTGAGGAGTGTGATAGCTCCTATCAGGCACTCAAGGACAGGTTGCTCTGAACTGAAGGAAAATACAAAAGATTGAAGAGGGAGCATAGGGCATTGGTTGGTTACGTGCAACACTTAGCCCGTCCGTGTGGACAGGAGAACCCAGCAGTTGACCTTTCAGCGAAATTCCCAAGGGAATCAATTAGCGGCCTGGAGGATTTGAGGAAGATGGCTCAAGAAGCAGATAAGTGGGTTGGCAGTGCTCGCATTGAGACAGAGAAGTTCATGGGGGATCTCGTTCATGTTATCAGCAGGCCTCTAGCATTTTGGCATGCATGGACACTGTTGATCAAGCCTAGAGCGAGACTCATATCTATCAGACTAAGACTGTTCTTCGTCTGGAGGCTTTGATGCACATGCCCTTGCAAACTCTGGTGGAGGGAGGCGTGATACAGGAGGGTGACAGGTATGACTTCACCAGTTGGTATTCTTCAATGGTCATAGGTCGAGGTTTCTTCAATGCAGCACAGGCGGATTCGGCTAGAGTTAGAAAGGCTATGGGAAATATTCTGGAAGGAGTCCTAAACACACTCAAGTCTATATTTGCTAGAAGACTGACTCCAGAGGAGATGACTGCAGATGGCCTAAGGAACAGATTGGGGCCTTTCTTTTCGGGGGTAAGGTCATTTGTTCAGGATGATTTTGAAAATGTTTCAACCTTCTCCAGCATTGTTCAGAGTACTCAGGATGCCTTGGTCGCTTGGAGAAAATCTTGTACTCAACATGGGTAGACAGTCACAATGCTTGAATTCCAACTCAACCATATTCCACCTATTTCAGTTCAAGAGGTTGAGGCGGTGTTAGCCAGGGTCGTCGAATTCGCAGTCAAAGAGAAGGAGAATGGAAACGCCTTGTTGGATGATGACCTTCTAGAGGATGATGGTGGGCATTAATTGCTCATTATGACTTCAGGAGAGAGTGGGAATCTATTGCTCATTTATTACCCCACTCCTCTTTGTGGCGGTTTTTAGGGATGAATCTTGATCAGGGCTTATGTGGCTCAATCTAAGCCCTTCATTGTAATTGAATCTGAGCCGTCCATTGGAATTGGCCATCTATAAAAGGGGCACCCCCCCTCATTTGTGCATTATTAGATCATTAGACATAGAGAGACAACTAGGAGATAGAGCATAGAGAAATAGAGAGCATAGATTGATAGCATAGTTTAGATTGAAGAGGAAGGAAAGTTTTCAAATTAAATGCTTTGTAAGAGATTGTTGTGAACACTCCTATAATAAAAAGAGTTATCATTGCTTGTGGTTTCATCTTTTATTGTGGGTAGCTAGGAAGATTTCTTCGTCCTTCCAATTCACTTAGAATCTTAAAGTAGAACTTAGAGTAAAATAGATTTATTTCATGCAAGTAGATGGTAGTTGTGGAATGTGGTGTTTAATTTGAGCAAGCTTCACTAATCCATACCACTACCGGGCTCACTGATGATGAATTCACCCTGCGTGGTCAAATGGAATATTGTGGACCTAACTTCAAGTATGGTTTATATGTTGGTATGCGTCGTCGTGATGGTATCTTCATGTTCAATCGTGATCTGAATATCTTTGGTTACTCCCTCTGAAGATTGCACCGGTTCTGTGGAAGTTGTCCAAGGTGAGGCGAAGCAAAGCTTCGTTGAAGTTTGCAAGTTGATCTCCACGTCCTGCGTTTGGAGTAGATCATAGCATTTCTAATCCCTGCAACCATTCAATTCAGTACTTTCTGGTTAGTTTAGGAAACTTGAACTTCACTAAGAAATCTTCCGAATCTTTAAAAACCCCTTTCTCTTTGAGCTCCGATTGAACAATTACGTTAAGTCCCCCCTGAGATACTAGCAAATCACATCAAGCCAACTGAGACTACGTCCACTGCATAAAGGAACCTTGGAGTTGAATGCATGATCTTTCTCGCAATCTTAGCATGCAGGAGATTTTGTTCAAGAGAGGATAGAGTAGCCGTTGGGAAACTTTATTCTGTGTTGGTGCGGTCATAAAACACCCGTCAAAATGTCCTTGTTCTGGTTGTTCAAAGGGTGTGTTAAAAGGAAACTCGTGTGGTAATACCATACTTCATCATGTCTACTACCTCAGCTTGTAAGTGATTCGTTGTTGTTTCGGGCCCTCCTTCTAGCGCCAATCTATGTTGATGCTGGTTTTGTGACCTTAACCAACATTAGAATAAAATACCCAATTGAATATCCTATTCTCTCTTCAACAAAGACTTCAATGTGCTAAGCTAAGTGAATTACAAAGTAGACTCCAAGGTCCGTGATGCATATGGGATAGTCTCAGTTGGTTTACTATGTTTTGTTGGTATTGCAAGGGGGACTTACGCTCAACCTTTCATCACTTTGGACTATGAATGCTATGGATGATGAGTGGTGAAATTCTATTACTACTAATCTTTAAAATAAAATGAAAAAAGGATAAGGATGATAGAGACTAGACTAATATTAAACTAATCCTATGAACTCAAGAAACAAGTGCTGGATGGCGAAATTTAAACCAATCTTTGCTTTGCCAAGTACGATGACTACAACTAGACAAAGATGGTGCAATCTTCAATGGGATTTACGAATGATATCCTATTACTCAAGACCATCATCAATTTGAACAATGCATATAAGTAATAGAATTCGAGTTTAACAATTTCAAAGTTCAGACTAACCTTGCACATCAAATTGAAAATCATTCAATTGAAAAAGGTATGAACTAATTTCACCATTATCAACACTATCAATATTTCATTCATTTAAAATGACTAAAGAAAATCTATTTTAATTGAGAAAATATGAAACCATGCAAGCTTTCAAACTAACAAATGCTCATCAATGAGTCAAATCATTATTTTGATAGCACTCTAAGCAACAATTTCACAAGTCTCTCCGAGCAAATGAAATGAGTGGGGTTTATCTAGGCACCCCAATTACAAAGCAACGGCCCAGATTGATCTGAGATCAATGGACAAGATTATTTCCAGAAACCCTAACCCTAAAAGCATAACTAACTTCTTGGACACATGGCAAAAGTAGGACGAGCCACTTGGAGTATGGAAAACGCTGACACCTCGCAACCTAGTCAAGCAAGCAAGAATCCAAAATGCAATTCCCCTTGGCTTGCTCTCTGGCTGCAAATGCAAGAAACTTTGTCATCACTAGATCAAATTCCTCCATTGATATGTTTGGCATAGTATCCAGCTGCACTCCAATTACGTCCAAGGCTTCAATACACTGAGTAAAAGTGTTCTCCCATTTACCTTCTTGCCTCTGAAAGTTGTCCATAAAGGTCAAAAGGGATGACATATCATCCAACTGGTTTTCCTTAATAACCTCCATTTCTCTGAAATAAATATTTGTCACACTTTCTTTCAAACCTTCCAAATCCAAACCATCTGTATCACGAGCTTCCTGTCCTGTCAATCCTTCAAGTGATGTGAGGATCCTAAGCTATATCTTTCCAAGAGAGTTTTGCATACTTTCAATCAGTTGAATTTCATTCACTAGCTTGGGTTTCTTTATCAGACTTTCAGCCAACCAATCTAGTATAGTAGATAATTCCATCCCATCTTCCAACTGAATATCATCATTAATCCCCTTGAGGGCAGAAATTATCTCATCACCCAATTCCTCATTGGTTTCTAGGATCTCAATACCTCCCATGTCTTCAATCATAAGTGTATCTTCCCCTTCCAAGCAATCTGTGAAGGTTTTCTCTTGAAGAAGCTCCAGTTGTTCTATCTCTTGAAATTCAGCTCCCTGTTCATGATTTGATTCACATTCAGCAATAGATGCCTCTTCCATTACCCTGACTAATGGCATACTTGAAGATGATGGGGTTTCATTAACCTTCTACTTCTTAATCTCTAACTCTTCACGTGCTGCCTCCTTTGCCTTTGCTTGAAGATCTTCATTCATTGCTTTCCGTTTACTTGAACCTGGAAGTCCATCAAGACCTTCTTCTCTTCTTTCAAATTCAGCTGCTTCTCCCTAACTTTCTTCATTGCTTAGTTTGGCATAGGTAAGGGAGACACCTTCTTTTCTCAATCTGCTGATTTGGTGATCTACCCACTCCCTGGAATTGGCTATAATGTCTTTCATTAATACATTCAAATCTGCCAACTCAGGCTTTGTCCAATTCAGCAATAAGATAGGCTTATTCTTTTCTTGTTCAAATTGAGGATGTACATATTCTCCATTGTCCTTTACCTGGTCAAGAACAAGGAATAGGTCACACTTCTTCACAAAATCTACTGGAATTCTAGACCACATCTTCTTCCTTACTCCATATTCATCCACCAAATTAGACCAGTAGTCTTCTATTTGCATAACATGAAGTGACTTCTTCCCGTGAACTCTCAAGTATGGATCAAAATCTGACCTTGGTTTATACATACCCAATTTATAAAATTGCAATTCTGATTTAGCTGTCTTGGCTGCTTGCAATGAAGGGCAGATTTCCAAAATTTTCCCAATCACAATAGGGAAATGCACTCCTTGCTTATTCTCTTTCTTCTGAACGGATTCCAAGTGAACCCATTGTCTTGCAACCTCAAGCATGACTATCTTATCTATTGGATACGGTGGGAGTTTGTATGGAGCTTCTGCAAATCCGTGGATCCTCAGATATGTGAAGGTTGGAAATTGAATGAACCATGATTCAAATTTTTCAAGCAACGCCATAGCCTCCTTGGACAACCTCTTTTGGATTCCTCCTTGAAGTAACCGAGTGATGTACATGAGAAATGCATCATTGGTTATTTTGTAATTGTCTTTATAGTGCAACTGTAGTTGTGGGTAACAATCATATGCCTTGAACTGGTTACTCTGAGACCCTACTTCTCCTTTGCAGATTAACCCTCTGTACTTTGTAAGCCGGGCTAAGATGTACACTACGTAGGAACTCATGTATTCCTACGTAGAAAGTCTTGGTTTTCTCCAGATTTCTTAGTTGAATATCAATATTGTCACTTATCAATTTAGCCCAATTTATCATTTCCATTCCCAACACAACTTCCTCCATGTATGAGAACATCCAAACTTCAAAGAGCGCCCCCTAAGGAGTACCCATAATTTTGTTCAGCATATGGATCATATCAATGTACTCTTCCTTGAAATCAGTGCATATCAGCCTCTTTGATAACTTAGAGCGATGCTTCTTTGGTTCCTTGACCCAGTTAGAATTAACTATATCCATACAAGCCTCCTTCGCTTGATCAAACATTGCTTGTGATTCCGCTTGAGTTCTGCTCAACATTTTGTGACGAAGAGGAATGCCAAACACTTCTCTAACTAACTCTTCTGTGAAGTACACCAAAGTGATCCCATTAGATGCTTTGATGGATCGTGCTTGTGGATCATATCTTCTGGCCCATTCAACTATCAGCTCATTACATTGAACTACAGGTGGAAAACCAGCTGCTTGGTGAAGTCCGCATTTGATCATGTTGGTTGCAATGGGCGTAAGCATTTCATTCTGCATACCAAACATCTGTTTCTTGTGCTAGATTACGTTGAATTGTTCAAAGTTAGTGTCTGCAATTTTCTTCCATTTAGATGATAATTGGGATTCTGGATAAAATCCCTTAAGAACTTCTCTGACTTGACTCTTCCTAACTCCTCCTCCGACGTTCTTTGATGCAGACATTGCACTTGTATGAAGCTTGAAGTTACAATATATTCGTAAATTGCAAAGAAGGAGTTATACTTAAGATTTTAAGGCTGGAGAGTATTTTAATTAATTGATTTGAAATTCCAGAATTCGACTGCAAAGGCTGATTAGAAAATAAATTCATTTAAATTTTTTATTAGCAACCCTTGTTATCTTTTCAAGAATATTCAGAGAATTTTTAAATAATTTACTAGAATTTGCGAGTTTGAAATTGGAATTTTTCTGCAAATTGAAGATTTAAATTCTTTTTCTTCTCCAAATTCGCCACTTATGATCTTGCAGAAGTATGACAAATCTGGAACTTTAAGGGAATATTTGACCTCTTGCGCCTGGATTCATCAAATTTGTACCTCATGCAAAGTTGTTGAAGACGCCTATGGCTATGTTGAAGCTTGTTGAGAGAAACTTGAACTTGTGAATAATGAAAAAAAAACTCTCCAAGCGCCTCCTTTTATAAGTAAAACCTTTCCTTTTTCACATAGTTCGACCCCCTTCTAATTGGTTGCTTTATCAAAAAAAAAACATAAAGAAATCTTATCCTTGTTTTTCGATTTTTCCTTGGGCGCCCCTTTTGATTGCTTGTGAAGTTTTTTAAATAAGAAAAACTTAAGTTATTTTTATTTTACCATGCCTAGGAAAATCGACCTTTAGGTGGAATTTTTCACTTTGGAACTGGATTTTCCCTCCTTCACCAAGGTGACTCCATGCCTTAGTCAATTTTTATGAGTTTCTCCTTGGGAAGTACGCCCTTTAACTGGAATTTTGATCAATTTAAGCGGATTTCTTACCTTTGAGGGGGTATTTCGATTTTGAAGACTTCAACATGGAATTCTTGAGGTTTTAATTGGATTTTCATCATTTTCCTTAGCCAATTTTTATCCACTTCGAGTTGAATTTCCACTTTTAGACATATTCGCCCAACTGGAATTCTACCTCATTAAACTGAACTTTACTCTTGGAGATGGGAAAATTTCAACTAAATTTCATGTTATTTTAAGTAGATTTCTTCTCGCAACTTGATTTCTCAAGAATTCAACTAGATTTTCGCCATGGGCGCACTTCATGTCTTGAAGAGGATTTCTTCTTGCTTGGGGCGAACTTTATAGGCTTTTTGCCTTGATATCTTCGAAACCCTAACCCTGGCACCTGCTAAAAAAATAATTACTAAAAATAGAAAAAAGCAAAAAGCAAAATTTCTAAAAATAGTAAATCCCCGATTGGTCCAAAAATGCCAAAAATGGACCTTTCGAAAAAGCAAAAAAACAAAATCCCTAAAAAATAGGAAGTGTCAGAATTCGCCCGTTGAATAGTCGTTTTTCTTGCAACAGCCCTTCTGAGCACTCCTGTGGCGTCAAAAACTTCATTTAACCCTCTGAGCACTGACCTGACCAACTCAGCCATCTCAAATATTGACAAATTCTAACTCAAACCTAGACCTTGAACGTGCCAACCCATTCCTGCCTCGAAAGAGACTCAAAGCGATTGAAGCTAATGCCAAAACTAACCCAAACACTAAGACTATAAAGGAGGGGGTCCCCATTTGCGGTGGGGCGATGTGTGATTAGGTCACAACACTATGACAATAGTTTCAAAGAGTGAAACTGTTATTCTAGTATCCAAGAATTATCCAATTTAGAGAAAATTTGATCACATGAATTTAGTTTTAGGAAAACAGCTAATTCTGAAGTTCACTATGTTCCACAATGTTTGGGGACAGGGACACTAGGATGGCAAAGGACACATTTGGTGTCAACAATCTGGGTGGGGTACTTTTTAGGGCTGGCAGGGGCATAGGAGTGTGTGTGTATAGATAGATAAATAGGAATTTAAATAAATAAATAAATATATACACTCAAATTTCTACATGTTTAAATCTACATGGTATCAAAATATAAGTTTAACTATACATGATATAGAGTTGTAATGCTGCAGGTTGTGTTTTTGGCTGACCATAACAATGGATAAGGAAATAGAATATTTTGTGAGCTGGTTATAGGGCTTGTTAAACACAATTTGTAGCTATTTGGCCTCTGCACTTGTTGATTTGGAGTTACCAATTCCATCTCATTTTTGCTTGAGATTGGACTGATGATGACATCTATGGTGACTGTATTTCAAGTTTTGTGTCTCCACTTGGTGCATTGTAATCACACGAAAATCTTTTGTATATAACTGTAATTTTAAATTGAGAGATTGTTCTCGGGTGCTTTAGGTGTATGGGAATGTCCTTACTGTCTCAGTTGGCTGGATGGTACTTTTTGAAGGATGTATTTGAGTTGATTCCACAAGTTGGGGTGTTTGCATTTGATTGCATCGCCTGTTTGATAAGATGGCCCTGAGTCATAATTTCTGCCAAATTTATGACATTCTTGCCCATTAAGAACATGGGGGAAGATCTAAAATTCTCTGTGATTGTTGAATTCTTTAAAAATAGGCAGAAATTATTTTCCACATCAGGGATGCCTGGATGTCTCTGAGACAAATGAGGAACGTCCTAGTCTCTTCGATATCACTGCCTGTCCTTGGGATGTTTACATTCCAGTGTTTTTTATGATGTCCCAGGGGCATTCTAGGATTTTGGAAAAAATTGGGGGTAGCTAGGGGAGCCCGTTGCTGTTCCACCATCTCAGAAACACCATTGGGGACAGGGATACTGTTAGAGATTAGTGTTCACATGTTTAAATTAGCATTATAAGTATGTGTAACAAATATTAAGTTGTTGAGAAACAACTTATTATTGTTAGTATGGTTTACTAAAATATTATTGTATTTCGCTATACGGGATTGTATTACAAGTTGTTAGAACAACTTGTCTAAGTAAAGGAGTCGTTATAGGAGGTTATACTAGTTCTCCTATAATTTAGGAGATAATACTCCTATAAATATGAATTGAATGAGAATGTGAGTATGTGGAATATAGAAGCATAATATTATTTGTATAAAAAATTGCAGGCTTCTTTTTGGCTCTATCCAAATTCGCAATATGGTATCAAAGCATTCTCATCTTGTGCCTATGCAAATGGAATGAAGAAACATTTGTTTTGGTTGAGCATTTATCCTTCCAATACCTGTGAGTAGTTTACAGAACCATTTTTTAGTGGTAAATTATGTTAAATTCTGTTAATTTTAGGACCAGAATTGAATTAAGCAGAAATAAGACAAATATAAACAATAGAACACAGCATATACCCTGGGAAAACCCTCCTTCTTGAGGGAGAAAAACCCAGCAACAATATATCACTTATATATTGATTAAATGAACAGCAATTCGCTTACAATATGGCCAATCTCTAGGCTGATCTGATGTAACTATAACAGCACCTCACTAGATGCAAGTTTGACAAAGAATAGAGTCTTCTACACAAGTCGATTCTCTTGAGCAATATGTCGATCTGCTGATAAAGATAATCTCCACTCAGAAAATGTGCGAACTTCACTTGATAATAATTTCAATACCAAAGAGGAATGCAACGCCTTGTATTTAAATTTTAAACCCATCGAAGTGACTCTTTGTGAAGAGTTGGCCTCCTTCAAAGTGATACGACTTTTCCAAGGGTGGCAGACTTTTAATTTTAAGTCGGCTTTCATAGAATATAAAATATAAATTAATATTTAAATGAGATGACTTTCTCTTAAGTGTTGGCCTCATTCACACAATATTTAATTATTTGAATTTGATGAGAGAAAGAATCTCCCGCCGCTACAATATATCATCAACACTCCCTCTTAGCTAGGGAGATATCTTTCCAGATATCCATGTCATGGAGTCTCTCAACATGACACCCACAATGGCTACACCCATTTGTGGAAAAGAGTTCATCACGGAGTCACTCAACGTGATATCATCATGGAGTCACTCAACATGACGTCCACCATGGCTACTCCCATGTGTGGAAAGAAACATGTACACAGGTGCCCATCACGGAGTCACTCAACGTGATGTCATCATGGAGTCTCTCAACATGACATCCACCATGGCTACTCCCATGTGTGGATAAACACAAGTACAAAGGATTCATCACGGAGTCTCTCAATGTGATGTTGTCATGGAGTCTCTCAACATGACATCCACCATGGCTACTCCCAGAGGGTGGAAAGAACCACATCTCCGTCTCAGAGATGGACAAGGGCTTTCACCTCAAATTTCACCGTCTTAGAGAAAAATGCATTATAGCAGATAACAAAAATCACTGATGCTGAGCCTCCCTCTCAGCAAGGGCTTCATTCTCCACAAATCCAAACTTGTCTCGAAAATGCACAAACTTCACTCTGGAGAGAGGCTTGGTGAGAATATCACTCGTCTGATCATTAATGCAAATATACCTCAGTTGAATAGCTTTCCTTAGTACCATATCTCTGATGTAATGGTATTTGATCTCTACATGTTTTGTTTTGTCATGGAACACTGGATTGACAGATAGCTTCACACAGCTTTGATTGTCACAATGAAGAACAGTCGGCTCCAATGATTGTCCAAACAATCCTGCAAGGAGCTTCCAAAGCCACACTGATTCTCAAGCTGCTACACATGCTGCAATATATTCGGCCTCTGCAGTGCTTAGTGCCACTGAAGACTGCTTCCTGCTACACCAAGAAATCATGGCAGGCCCCAAGCTAAAGCAACATCCAGAGGTGCTCTTCTTGTCAGCTACACTCCCAGCCCAATCAGAATCAGAATAGCCTTGTAACTTTAGATCTACACTGGAAGAATATCTCAAGCCATATCCAACTGTGTCACGCAAGTATCTCAAGATATGCTTTGTTGCAACTAGATGAATTTGCCTTGGTTCACATATGAACTGACTGAGGGCACTCACTGCATAGCAAATATTTGGTCTAGTATTGACTAGATACATCAACGATCCAATCAGCTGCCTATACATGGTGGGATCTACTAGATCCGAACTAGCTACAGAATCACTCAATTTCTTCAAATTTGTTTCCATCGGTGTAGACATAGATTTGCAATCCATCATCCCAAATCTCTTCAAGATATCTATGGTATATTTCCCTTGACTTAGAATAATCTCATTGGGTCTCTGCCACACTTCCAATCCTAGAAAGTAATGCATAAGACCTTCATTTCAAACTCAAAAGCTAACTCCTTGCATTTGACAATGAGATATTCTGCTCTAGTAAGAAATAAATCATCAACATAAAGAACCAAGATTAAAGCCTCACCATCAACTACCTTGAAGTAAAGATTTGAATCTGCATCATTCTTGGAGAATCCCAAGCTCATCAAGTATCGATCAATCCTCTCATACCAAGCACGAGGTGCCTGTTTAAGGCCATACAATGCCTTCTTCAATCTGCATACATGAGATTCCTTTCCATGAATCAAAAACCCATCTAGTTGTTCAATGTACACTTCCTCTTCAATCACACCATTAAGAAATGTTGTCTTTACATCCATTTGGTGTAGCTTCCATCCCTTAGCTGATGCAATAGCAATAATAGTCCTGATGGATGTATAACGAGCAACAGGAGCAAATGTCTCCTCATAATCTATTCCCTCCTTCTAAGAGAATCCTCTAGCCACAAATCTTGCTTTGTACTTCTCAATGCTCCCATCAGCTGCATGCTTGATCTTGAAAAGCCATTTGGAAGATACAACAGATTTTCCTTCAGGTCTCGGTACAATATCCCAAACATCATTCTTGATAATAGACTAGTATTCTTCTGTCATAGCATCTCTCCATACTTGCTGATTTGATGCTTCCTCAACACTAGAAGGTTCAGATTCAATGATGTGACTCATCAATGCTACATAGCCTGGAAACTTTTGTGGTCTTTTGCTTTCCTTGAATGTGCCTCTAGGAGCTGCATACTCTTCTACCTCTTGCATGGTCTGTCTAGCCCATAGAGGTCTCTTTCGACCTATAGCAATGTCTCTCGGACCATCAGTAGGTTCTATGGGATCAACTGGGTCACTAGTCTCTTATGGTTCAGTAGACTCCTTCTGAATCTCAGGAGGATGATCAGGAGAAATGTCCATATCCTGAGGTATCTCCTGTTCTTCACTATCTATCTCCATGTAAGACCCCTTAGATCTTTTGAATGCAACATCTTCTTCGAAAGAGACATCCCAGCTGATCTCAATCTGTTTCTATCCTAGAATGTAGATCCTGTAGGCCTTTGAAGATTCAATGTAACCCACAAATATTCCTTTATTTCTAGATGGTTCTAACTTAGATCTCTTATCTTTAGGCACATGAATATAAATAGGACAACCAAAGATTCTTAAGTGACTAACCTCAGGTTTCACACCTGTGAAGGCTTCTTCAGGAGTCATTTTCCAATATTCGATGAGGGCTTCGATTCTGAACATACACTGCAGTTCTGGATGCTTCTTCCCAAAGGAAGGTTTGTAAGTCTTGATCATGAATCATAGCTTTGGCTGCCTCAACTATGGATCTATTCTTCCTTTCTGCAACTCCGTTTTGCCGAGGGTTGTACGGAACACAAAACTCCCTCTTAATCCCTGCCTCAATGCAAAAATTACGGAAACCTCCAGAAGTGTATTCTCCTTCGTTATCAGATCTAAGAACCTTGATCCTCTTCCCAACAAATTTTCAACTTGAGCCTTAAATTCTTTGAATCTATCAAGTACTACTTCAAACTCTTTAGACTTCAAAAAATAAATTCAAGTCTTTTTAGAGTAGTCATCAATGAAAATCACATAATACCCAAAACCACTCACGGATGCCACAGACATTGGACCACACAAATCAAAATGAACAAGATCTAGAATACCTTTTGATCTACTTTCACTACTATGAAAAAGACCCTTAGAATTCTTACCCATTGCACAACCTTTGCAAATGCCATCATGCTCCTGACTAAGCTTCGATAGTCCTATAACCATCTTCTCCATGGATGGAAGGGCTCTGAAATGTAGGTGAGCAAGTCTCCTATGCCATAGCTCACTTGAACTAGAAGAATCATGCACCAATGCTTGAACTGGGTGATTAGAAAGTCTATATAGACTCTCTTGACGAACACCAATCACATGGGTTGTTTTGATGCTAGAGTTCTTCGGCCAAAGAACTTTTCCTTCAAAGAATGCAAATGCTTGAACTGGGTGATTAGAAAGTCTATATAGACTCTCTTGACGAACACCAATCACACGGGTTGTTTTGATGCTAGAGTTCTTCGGCCAAAGAACTTTTCCTTCAAAGAATGCAACTTGATATCCTTTGTCCTCCAAAGCTAAAATTGATACAAGATTCCTCTTGATTCCTGGTACGAACAAGACATCACTCAAATGAAGAGGGATGCCAGAATCTAGGTGAAGAGAGGTGGCACCAGCACCTTTCATTGAATAGCAAGCATCATCTTCGATTATCACTTGTAAATTGGTTTCTCTTTCTACCAAATCTAAAAGATGCTCTCTATATCCTGTAATGTGTCGAGAAGCGCCACTATCAATCAACCATGTGCTACTGTCAATTGGAACATTGCTTGATAGGGCAAAGATGAATAGAAATCCTCCTGAGTTGTCTCTTAATTCCTTTTGAGGTGAGATATCATCAACATCCGTAGTAGAACCATGTTGCTTTCGTCTTGCTGCACAATCTCTAGCATAGTGACCATACTTGTCACATTTGAAGCACTGAATATGGGAGAGATCCTTCTTCTTCTTTGACTCAAGAGCAGAATCCGATTTCCTGTCTCTATTTCTCTTGAAATTTCCTTTTCTCCCTTCTCTTCCTTTCCTTCTTGAAGTTTGAGCAGCAAGAACATGATTGTCTTCATTGCGAGGGCTTCATCCATTACCTCTTGGCGCCAACCTGGATTCCTCTTGAATGCAATTAGCTCTAAGACGATCAAACTTTGGTAATTTAGATCTTCCACAAATACCTTGGATAAAGGGCTCCCAAGATTGAGGAAGACCATTCAGAGCCAACATGACTAAATCTCTATCTTCAACTATATCTCCAATGGCATATAGTTGATCTTTCAACTCAGTGATCTTCATGAAGAAGGAGATGACTGAATCTCCTTTAGCCATCTTGATGTGATGTAGCTGTTGCCTCAAGGCAAGAGCTCTGCTAGTGTTATTGATCTCATACAATCCTTCCAAAGTCTTGAACATATCTCTGGCCGTCTTCAACTTGGAAATAATTGGCACAAGGTGATCCTTCACGGAATCAATCAAGATCTTCTTAGCCTTTGTGCCATTCTTCCTCCATTGTGTTTTCTCAGTCTCATCGAAAGGCTCGGGCACCTCACTCTCCACGAACTCGAAAATATCGTTTTCTTCCAATGCAATAAGAACTCTAAACTTCCAAGCGGTGAAGTTAGATGCACCATCAAGTCTATCTTCAAACTTGAGTTTGTTCACAATTTTTGAAGCTAAGATAGACTCCTTTAGATGAGAAGAAGAGAAGAAGATGTTGCTCCTTAAACAAATCTGATCACGATCTTGCTTAAACCCGCTCTGATACCATGTTAATTTTAGGACAAGAATTGAATTAAGCAGAAATAAGACAAATATAAACAATAGAACACAGCATATACCCTAGGAAAACCCTCCTTCTTGAGGGAGAAAAACCCAGCAACAATATATCACTTATATATTGATTAAATGAACAGAAATTCGATTACAATATGGCCAATCTCTAGGCCAATCTGATGTAACTATAACAGCACCTCACTAGATGCAAGTTTGACAAAGAATAGAGTCTTCTACACAAGTCGATTCTCTTGAGCAATATATTGATCTGCTGATAAAGATAATCTCCACTCAGAAAATGTGCGAACTTCACTTGATAATAATTTCGATACCAAAGAGGAATGCAGCGCCTTGTATTTAAACCCATCGAAGTGACTCTTTGTGAAGAGTCGGCCTCCTTCAAAGTGATATGACTTTTCCAAGGGTGGCGGACTTTTAATTTTAAGTCGGCTTTCATAGAATATAAAATATAAATTAATATTTAAATGAGACGACTTTCTCTCAAGCGTCGGCCTCATTCACACAATATTTAATTATTTGACTTTGATGAGAGAAAGAATCTCCCACCACTACAATATATCATCAACAAATTCAAATGACATTTCTTTATACCGGTTTAATGCAGTTGCACTAAAACTGAAATATCTTTGTCATTTCATAACGAAATTTAAAAATTCAAAGTGTTCTGGAAAGCTGATGAAGGGTACAATAAAACCCAGAAATGGTTTGAAGATATATTTTGTATTGAGTAAACAGTTTGGAGCAAAAAATAGTGGCTATAATTTTGACGTGATAACTCATTTTTTAACGCCATCAATTACAACAAAAATAATATCATGCCATTGGAGCAGTGTATTAGTGAAAGACATCCACCAAGATAGAGAATTCATGTTTGTGAAGGGTTTAATGATTTAGTGTCATAAAATTTTCAAAGATCTTGCATTCTCCGTGTTTGAAGTCTGTTGCAGTTGCTCTGAAACTTACATTTCAGTTTGCTGATTAAATTAATTTCCTATGGAGTTTCATTAAAGTTTATGTCAAACACAGTATATGCTTTTTCAGTTTGAATAGTATTGGAGGAGCATTATCTTGCTTGGCTAGAGATGGCATTCTCTTGAATGGATGCCGTAAAAACTCTGTTGAATAAAGTGGTTGCAAGTAAATCATATTGCCAAAGTGACTGCATTGAAAATGGTTGGACAAATAATGCAAAGGTGACCCACCATTAAGAGCATTCCCATAAACTGCAAGGATACAGTAAAAAGAGGTATTATTTTTAAAGTAAGCACATAAAAATTCAAGTGTGGAAGGGAGGCATAAGTAGTAGTGAAAGAACATCTATTGGTGTTGAAATCGAGTCATTTGATTACATTTTATTTAGCTAGTTTTTAAGGTCAAATTTTATCATTTTGTGTAGAATAGGGTCCATTTTTTATTTTTGATGTATCTCATCCAAAATATGTGTCAAAATTCAAATAATGAAGAAAAGAAGAAAAATTTCCTCAATTGTAAATGGATGCACTATCACTTGTACGCGACATCTATCTTGTGTGGGGCATTCTAAAATTGAGCTTGAAGAAGAAACTTGCTAAGTAGTAAATCAATTGGAGGATGGAGGCACAGGAGGTTGGAGGACAATGGCGTCTTCTCGTCAGTCACCAACGACGAGGCCGCTTATCAGCTTTGGTGGCATTTTATTTTCTATTGTGTCGCAGTGACAGTTTTCCATGTTGTTAGAGATCAAGCAGCACGATCAACAATAGTGGCTATTTCTATTCATGTGTGTTATTTTCTTATGTATTCTCCTAGTGTAAAATATTGTAATAAACAAAAGCACTAGTGTAATGCAGTTCATGGATATTGAAATGGTTAGTGGTAATCCAGAAAACCATGTGAGGTGAACAAGTGAGTGTGTTCCTATTCGTGTCTAGGTTTGTGGTAAACCTATGTGAAAACCATGAAAGGTTGATGAGAGGTACCTTTCATCTTAATCAAGATCATGAGCCACAAGAGTTGGGCTTACTGTAGTTGAAAGTGTTCAAGTTTGAAAAGAGGAGAATGTGGACATCATCGATATTGTAAACAGTCATATAGGAGAGCAACTAACTACAGAGATCCTCTGACTATCGGACTTCTTGGAAGTATGGCTGGTTGGTGATGAGTTCACTAGTAGTGAATGTGATGAGCCTTGCTAGCTCACTACTCAAACCCCTGTCTTTTTCTTAAGTCTATTTGTGTTTTTTTAGTTTTTTAGAGAAATTTTGTAGACAGAAGAGAAGGTGCGCATCATATAAAAGCTCACAGAATGAAAACTTGAGCAAATCTAATCAAACTGAAATTGTAGAAGGTATTTAATAAGCTCAACAATGGATTTAGAACATATAAACATACCCGAAAGCCTCCAGTTTTTTTAATTAAGAAAAGAAGCCAGTTTGCCAGTCCAGAAGAAGAAATCTGACTGAATCTAGTGTAGAATGATACAAGCATGAAATCCAGCTGAGAAACTGGAGCAAATGAAAGGTAGATGCCAAGTGCTGATGATGGTGAAGAGAAACCCTCAAGAAGGAAGGAGTTTCTCCATGTAGTTGGTACGCCCTAGCTCAAACAGCCACACCTTTCAAGCAAAAAGAAGCCCAAAACATCTCAGATGGTACAGCCATTGAAGTATGATGCCTGCCATGAAGAAAGGAAGAACATCATCCACTCAAATCCTTTGTTGCTGATGTAGAAACCCCACAAAATTCTGATAAGACACTATAGAACTTCTGAATGAAGCTCTCTCAAATTGCACCAATTCAGCTGATCTCTCACAGCCTCACAAGTGCTCACACTGAAGAGATTTCGTTCTCCAATGGTGGATTGCTGCAAACCTGATCACAGGATGAAAGCAAGGGAAAAACCTCCAAGGCAAAGTTGAAATATTCAATAGATGAGTTTCTCATTGCCTAAAACCCTTATATAGCAAAGAGGTGTGAATTTCTAAGGATTAGGGCATACTTTAGGTCATTTAAATATTTTGAAATAACCTCAAGTCCTTTTCAATAGTTTCAGATTTAATATTTGGCCCCCACATAAAGGTATTAGTGATATAAAATTAAATCACCTTTTTTTTCCAAACTTATTTAAGTGATATAAAATAATAAAGTCAATTTGACTTTATAAGAATACTTTAAGTTAAATAATAACTTAAATCACTTAAGTAAGCCTAACTTCCTCAAAACTCAATAGAATTAAGTGCCGTTAGAAGCAGACAACTCCTGTACAGCCAAGGCCTGCAATGAGCCAATCCCTGATCACAAAAGATGAGAACGAACAAACTCTCCAGAAGATACCACTGACCCTCTAACCAAAACAGTTAGCCCACAAGGGTCTAAGTAATAGGCTAACACACTCAAAACAAGATCACGCTAAAAAGGGGGACATTACAGTGAAAGCGAGATAAGTTCTCATAGGTAGGTGATCATGTGCAGCAAGATCCAGATAGCAGCATGTAGACCTAAAAGTATGCATAGGCATATGATTTTGTTTCCAACTTGTGTGATGCTCTTTCTCCCCATGTTCACACTAAGGGGGGGTGTTAGAGATTAGTGCTCACTGCATTATAAGTATGTGTAACAAATATTAAGTTGTTGAGAAACAATTTAATATTATTGTTAGCATGGTTTATTAAAATATTATTGTATTTGGTTATACGGGATTGTATTACAAGTTGTTAGAAGTTAGAACAACTTCTAAGTAAAGGAGTGGTTATAGGAGGTTATACTAGTTCTACTATAATTTAGGAGATAATACTCCTATAAATATGTATTGAACAAGCATGTGAGTATGTGGAATATAGAAGCATAATATTATTTGTATAAAAAATTGCAGGCTTTTTTTTGTCTCTATCCAAATTCGCAATAGATACCAGGTTCAGAGCCAAGGATGTGTCCCCGTGGAAGAAAGGAAATTCATGATAAATAGCCAAAGGATTACAAGATAGAATGATGACAAATTGGCCAGATACAGCCAACTGGTGATAAGTAGTTAAGGAAATCAGACCAACATAAATGGTAAGAAGAGATAATTTCTAGTTTTGTCAAAGTTTCCTTGATGGCATTCATCATACAATTAAAAAATTTATACCAGCTATAGGTTAGATATAATAGAAAGTTGATTGAGAAGTCATCTATGAAAGACACACAACTATGTTTTTGTTATGATAGAATGAGGACAAAGAAACTATAGGAAAACATCGTGGAGTTTGTGTTCTTTATATAATGATTTTGACAATTGTTCATCCTTGAATTGAAGTTATTAATATTAAGAAAATAGTGCATTAGACTATTTGATACCATGGTCAAATCTATGGTGAATTGTTCTTGGAGATATGCATAAAATCAGCTGTGTTTCAAGTTTATTGATCTTTGTTTCCAGCAAGAGAGATACTAATCTTATTCAAATATTTCTAGATAAAATATACAAAAGACCCTACCAGCTATGTTTCTTCTTTTAATTAAACAGTAGAATATACTCGAAGCCAGATAGAATCTACCTGTGCAGCATAAGGTGTAATGATGCCAATATCAGAAGAATTAACCCCACTCTCTACAAGCTTTTTTGCGTGTGCTAAGGCCACTGTGGCCTCGCCTTCATTCATTGTGCTGTCCTCGTCATCTTTTTTCTCCTCCATATCACACCTGAAAGAAAAATTATAGCTTTTCTCAATAACATCCATCTTCATACACTGAATTGCAACTACATCTGAAAATACAGTATACTAATAAGTAGATCTGAAACTCCTCGAGGGTAAACCCTGGAGATTATCAAGTACACAAGAGATTCGTAGTGATACTTTTATTATTTATGGCCATCATAAGTTATAGTCAATGCATTAGCCAGTGACAATCATGCATAGAAATTGTTGAATCGTCAAGAGAAATCTGCAGTTACAGAATCCTTTACAAATGCTGCACTAATGCTTGGCCAGATAATTAGAATCACAGACCTTACAAGTCCAAGTAATGGTGAGGCAAAAATCTACACATTGAACTGAGAACTTATAGCTTACAAGAAACTACACTCCTAGTCTGCTTGCCTACCTCTGATGCATTACAGAGAGGCAGAAAAACTGGAAATCATATTGGATCATATGAAGTGAGAATGTAATAGTAATAGTTCAAATACTATGGTTGAAATCTTGAGTAATTTTAGTTAAACTGTTGTACAGTTCACCTATCAAGGTGATAATACCTTCCTGAAGTAAATTGCTGCTTTATGGCCAGGTTCTTATACTATTAGAGAAAGTATGTCAAATGACAAGGGTTTTGAACTTGGTATGCTAATACCAATGGCAGCGGAATTGACTGCTCTTCAAGTTTTATTGAAATTCTTCTGTACAGAAAAGTAGTTTCCAAGGCAGTACCAAATCACTCAAAAGCCACCTTCCTTCCTTAGATAAACGCTACTGGGAGGAATGGAAGTGAAATAAGCTTACAAAGAGTAACAAAGGTTCAACAGTATTTCTGAATGGAATTCAACACAAAAACTGAAGTTGAAATAACTTCTGTCAGTCGCTATTATATTACTGTGGCTGTGCTATGCTAAAATATGGAATCGTCAACAAACATTGAAAAGAAATTGCAGAAAAAACTTCAATATTTACCTGATTATGTTGTTTCTGTATTCAAATCAGAAAAACAAAAAGAGTAGTTGGAAAATACTTCCACACAAAACAAAAATGTATTCTTCCAATTTCCATAGAATCACCACACTTGGTGCAATAAAAACTCTTGCACCTTCTGAGGCCTTTATGGAAAAGTGTGTCTAGCCTTACAGCATATTATTTATTAGTGGAAGTGTGGAACTACTAGCGGATCTTACCATATTTTTGAAATGATAACTTGGTGGTAAAAGAACTCACAACTAACATTACAGACATATTTTTTTGGAACAGCAAAGTGAATATAATAGGTTCAGAATGTCTTGACTAACTCGAAACCAAGACTATATCTTTTTCCTTAATTAGAAACTGAGAAAGACACAAATAGAAAAAGGAAGAAAGAGACCCAGCTATGTCTATCAAAATGAGGATTGGTTCTGTTGAAGATGTTTTCTGCACACCATCAAGATCATTTAGAGTGTGAGCAGCAACACTTGAATGTGCTTCAATCTGCAAACCACACCCGATTAATTTTACATATTACTCAATATTAGAAAATTAAAAATTTCAGGCATGTGAAGAAACCATTTTTTTGAGAAACTTCAAATTAAACAATAAAAGGAACAGCAATACCTTACTATTATATAGTTCTTGAGATGACCAATCCATAATAAGCCGATGCATACGATATTGAACTGTAAGCATGTCCATCACTTCGCTGCCATACAAATCTGCAAGCCGTGCAAACAGTGTTCTTCCCAAACCCTTTTTCTCTGCTTCAATACTTTGCACAGTAGGAGGAAGTTGGAGATGGTCCCCTGCAAGTATACATCTTGATCCCTGCCAAAAAAGAGGAGCAGCTGATCTCTCATCCATAGCATGTATTTAATTTTCAAAAATTTAACATGTCAAATATAAAAATCATGTCACCACTATAGGATGTACTATTCAAAGTAAACATAACTGTCATATACGTTTTCCAAATTAGGATCTGAAATCAGATGAATGCACTCCTCCAGCATCCAACAAATTTTAAGCAAATTCTCCAGATAACTTAAAAAATGGCAATAAAACTATTAAATAATAGTGTACACTTGACAAATTGTCAGAAGAAGAGCACTCATGTCATAAGCTAGTTTTCTTGTCACAAAACTATTTCTTGCAACAAAAAATAGAGTATATTCAATGGAATACTCATCTAAGCAGTTGTTGTTATGTCCCCCATGGAGACCTATCTATACAAGGGGGAGGAGTTTTGAGTCTGGTATGGTGAGTTCTTCTCCTGCAGTGCTCCAAACACTTGATTTATTTCTTTCCAGTTTTGTCCAGAATAACACTTTTGAATATTTTGTTTGTTCCAGTAACCAGCTAATTCCAATTTTGTCCAAAAGAACACATTTGATTATTTTGTTCCTTGCCTGTGGATCTGCTGCTTCTGTATGCTTGGAAATGGCCTTTATGCCCACTGCTTCTGTATGCTTGGAAATGGCCTTCATGCCTACTGCTTATGTATTCTTGGAAAAGGTCTTCTTTATGCCTATCAACAAAAGAAAATGTTTTCTTTCTTTATTTGTAAAGTTTTGAATTTGATCTGTGCAGCATCTATACGTAAAATGGTAATACATTGCCAAAAAGGATATACTTTTGTCCAAAACAATAAAGAGATATTTTCAGGTGGAGCTTTCTAGCTTTCTTTACTCATTTATCCCAAATCCCTAAAATTCAAAACAATGATACCTGTAAAGGACAATGCATGATCTTGAATTTTTTGGAGAGTTTCAATACTTTCTAAAAAAACTTAACTGTCCAGTTCTTTTGCAAGATTGCAAAATCAACTCATACCCACCATTTTCTCAAGCCCTTTCCAAATGCAAGTTGCATAACTTTGGTTAAGAGATACTTAACACATGCCCAATTAGCATGATCATGGGACAAAAAGGTAATTAAACTTGCAGGAAGGACGAACCTTTTCTGGTCAATCCATAGAATATAGTGTTCCTTCAGGATGCATCACTGATGGTTTACCGCCATTCCTAGACAGGGGAACATTTTGGGGATGAGGGGGGCAGGAAAGAACATTCCCACCCCGTCCCTTTTTTTATTCAAATATGGTGGGCAAATGCCCCAACATCCTTGTATCCTTGACATTTACAAAATTACTTATTTTTGTCTTTGAGTGACCACAACTAAGCTCCTAATATCTTGCTGATTATTTAGACTTGCATCCTCATTCGAGCCTATGATGAGTTTTCCCATGCTCACTTTCGTTTTGACTCAGCCCTTGAGCTCCTTTGTGCTCAGTGCTCCAGGACTCAACCCTCACCTGCAACTTTTGGACTTCAGAAAAAAAAAATCTAAATTATTTACATTGTTAGAGACAATATAAAACCTTACAGGAAAGTGGAAAAGGCCACATACTATGCAGGAGACAATAGGGTTTTGAAGTATCTCCCGTCTTTAAAAAGAATTTCAAATAGAGGTGAGGACCCAATGGATAATCATGCACCAATAGCTGCTACAGTGTGGCACACTTAGGCCCCCAGTTAAATATATTAAAAGAACTAGTAGTTGAACAAAACTGAACTATTAAAAATTTAATAAAGCACTAATACATGTGCACATGTACATGTGTAACCACACCCTTTAAGCTGTACAAAATAAAAGACATTGTGGTTGCAATAGAAGACCACTTGCACAAATTATGCCAATCTTTCAAAATAAAAAACATAGTTTTTCAATTAATTACACATGCACATTTTGAAAAATTTACCTTTTTTGAAAAGGCACGGAAGTCAAATGAATCCAAGTTAGACATCCACATGACCACTTAATGATCCCTAAGGTACCATAAATAAATCTATATTCCCTCTGCTTGGGCCTTCACATGCACATTTATTCATACTTGCTCTCAGTTTATTCATAGTTGTTCTCACTTCCGTTTGATATCTTACATTTAATTAAGGTACCTACAAAAAGATATAGGGCAGTAACAATTGATATTTTTCTCAACCATTTCTATTTAAAAAATTTAAATTTACTTTTGTGACATTTTTGACATATTTTGTTTTGTGCAGATATTTGTAAAAATGTATTTATACAACTGTCTACACTTATACACAATTGTATATATGTATATACAACCATACATACCATAATCTACACTTATATATAGTTTTAGAATTTGCACTTGATATATTTACAGTTTCTAATTTACTTCATTATATTTTTCACATGCTTTAATGCCTGCAAAAATATGTTCAAATGTATATATTTTTATACAATTCTCTTTGCATATATACAACTGTACATAGTGGAAACTACACTTATTTACAAATTTAAAATTTACACTTGATATATTTACAGTTTTTATATTTTCCACATGTTTTAATTCCTACAAAAATCTGTGCAAATATATTTACCATGTACTGGGGAAACACACATTGGTCAACCATCATAACAACTGCTCCTCAATTTATACAAGCATGTATTAAATTTATGAATCTTGAAAAATATTGTTTAAGCTAATTAGAACTGCCTTGCCTAAAATATAAAGCTACATCGAAGAGCCAATCTATTGACATTACCTAGCAACTGAAATGTCTCTTACATTTAAAACAATCAGAAAAAGAATGTCTAACTGATCTAATATAGTAGTCTATTGAGATGTAGAAATACAATCAACATTAACTATAATATGTTTATATTTGCTCTCTCCATTTCTCTCCAACATGGAAGTTGGTACCTATCTGTTATTGTTCCAAAAAACATTGGTGTCCTCATGAAGTTGTGAGGATATAGAGGGAAGTGCAGTTATAGAAATTGGAATTCCTGTGACTGATAAGTGCTAATGGAAATTTCATTCATTGTTGAAAATTCATCTAGTAAATATATGATAAAGGAAAAGAATAGGAAACTAGAGAGGAAATAGTTTAGTTTTTTAAAATCTACATACACATTGAATCATAGATTCTTCATTGGAGTACAAAATGCCGATCTCCCGAGGAATACATTTGTTAGAGTGACAGAGAAACTTGACTGAAAATACAGGTAAAGCCCCATGTAATATCTGATCTTGGGGAGACCTCTTATAGCATTCCCATTCTAAATCAAACCCAAACTACAGAATTGGCACAAGGAGCAACTACATATTAAATGTGTTGGAACCTATGTTAAAGCGAACATCATAAAGCAATATATAATAAGAGGCAGAAATCAAAGACTACTTTCAAGAATACAAAAGAATGTAACCAGAAGGCAAATGAAAGACTTCTTGAAGGAATACATAATCAAGGGCAAATTAAAAGAACAATTAGGGAGAGAGAAAGCATGAGTATCCCAAACATGAGTGACCGGCCAAACAAGATGTGCAGATTTTTTTCAAATGAAAATGATTTTTGTGATAGGGCATTCTATTAGTAAACCTGTGATAAAGAACTCTTCATCTATCTATCTGTAAAATCCCCACTAAATTTTGATCGATATCACTTTGACATATTGGCATTTTGTCAAACAATTTCTATGCTAACTGAATCTAAGTTATTGCAGATATTATGTGGTTTAAAAAGGACACAATAAATGCAACCGATACAATTCTAAACACTGCACTATTTCAGTTTGTATAAATATATTCATTCAATACATCAATGGCATATGCAACCATTCACAATGATAATACTTCTGTTCAACAGCAATAGCAAACATTTACATTCACACTTTCAAGTTGTAATACTGAGCAATAAATACCATTGAGAAGTCACCATGGCTGAGGAAGATTATAGGCAGCTTGTAAGGTTGACGTCCTCTTGCAGGCAGATACTCCCAGCACTGTCATACACGCCCAGCTCTCAGAATCACTCCCAGCATCAGAAATCACGCCCAGCACAGCAATGAATGATAGCAATAACCAAGGGCGATGTGTCTGTGAACAGGTTCACGTCCTTCAAAACCCTCACGGCACCTTGGAAAGCCTCACGACTCCCAATGAGCAGTATTCCGCCCCCTTGCTGAGGGAACAAGGGCTGCACAGGAGTAATATGCAGCTGCAGGTCTCAGTAATTCCCACATACAGTCCAGAAGTGACCCTTAATGCATTCGTCCAGCTCCAATGTATGCAGCGATAGAACCTTCAAACCTCACGTCCAACCCAGCAGGAGTTCTTTACCTACAACAGCAATAAAAATACTCCCATATCATTCGACCAGCAGTGCAGTTGCTCCAGTATGAACCATCTGGAATAAATGATATCTTCCAAATCCTCCAAACTGAGCGAAGGTATTAATTGTTAACCCTCAAATTTGTCTCCGAAGGGGACTCACAAATTTGGTACCACCATGTTATTGTACAACTGCAAATCCTTTATGAATCCGCCTGATTCCAACTAGGGTGGAATCTTTCACCACCGAAACTAGATACCCGTAGGAATTCCTACCTAGCGTTTTGTTGTACCCAAAGTAAATTTTTGCTTCAATAAGACATTTTTGCCTAAAATGAGCTAAATCATGTAAAATTGTTGTCAAAAGCATGTTTTAGGTCAAACCAAACATAGGATTTTTGTGGGTTTACATCAAAGAACATGTGATGAGCCCTGCTGGCTCACAACTCAAACCCTCTGTATTTTTTAATCTTATTTGTGTTTTCTTAGTTTTTTAGAGAAAGTTTATAGACAAAAGAGAAGGGGTGCATCATATAAAAGCTCATAAACTGTAAAACTGAGCTATTTTCTACATAATGGAAATGCAGAAGGTATTATTTTATTGAAACAATTAGATCCCAAGTGATAAACATACCAGAATGCTTCCAGATTATTTATTTAAAAAGATAAGTCAACTTGCCAGCCAAGAATGGTGAAAACTAGCAAATATGGATGCCTAGCTCCAGAAATAACTTCTCCCACTCTGAAACAGCATACAAGGGGTTGAAAAGCATAGCCGCCAAGAATGAAGCACATTCAAGAGCAAAGAAGAAGGCATTTTAGCTTCAATCTCACACGCCAGACCTCCAGGAAGGCACAAAACCCAATGCAAATGGTACGGCCAAAAAGAAGAAGTTGAAGAATCAATGCTGGAGCTACAGATCTGCTGAAGAAGACGTCTCTGGTGAAGAAGCCCTCTTCCTTATTGCCAACAACTGAATACTGAACAATAGAACCCTGATTGAAGCATGTAGAACCTCTGTATGAAGCTCTCACAATTGCACTAATTCGACTGGTCTCTCACAGTCTCAGAAATGCTCAACACTGAAGAGATTTCGTTCTCCAATGGAAGATTTGCTCAAAACCCTAATCACATAGAATGGCACAGAATAAACCTCAAAGGCAAAGTCGAAATAATCATGAATGAATTTCTCATTGCCCAAAATGCCTCATATCCTCAAGAGGCACGAATTTCAAGAAGTGATGCCCTTTTCAAGTTTTAAATATTTTAAAATACATTTAAGTCATTTTCAATAGTTTATGACTTAAATACTTGGCGCCCACTTAATGTATAAATGATTTTAATTTAAAATCACCCTTTTTATGAATATTTAAGTGATATTAAAAGAATAAAGTCAATTTGACTTTATAATAAAGTATTAAATTAATATAACTTAAATCACTTAGATAATCATAACTTCCTCAAAACTCCATATATCTCTGTGCCATCAAAAGCTGTCAACTCCTGAACTGCCAAGGCCTGTAGTGAGCCAATCACTGAACTCTGAATTGAGAACGACAAAACTCATCAAATAATGCCACTGACCCTCTAACCCAACCTGTTAGCCTACGAGTGTCTGAGTAATAGGCTAACCACCATCAAACATGATCATGCCGAAAAAGGGGACATTACAGAACATATGTGCAAAATTTTGAAAATTTGAAAATTAGGGTTTCGTATCCCTGTTTTTAGGAAAACCCCTGAAAATAGGACCTTTCCAACATTGATTGAAAATGATTTTGATAGGATGAATTGACTTCACGATCACATTGGTCAAGTCAAAATCACCAAAAGTTTGTTTTACTTTGGTGGGTCTATTTTCTTTTTCAGGAAGAAAGTTAGGACCTCTGCAGCCATTAATGGCAGAATGGCCAATACTAGGTGCTGAAATCTAACCCTCAAAAGCTTCAATGAAAAATCCACGGCGAAAATGCTCAAAAAGATGCTCTGCAACGGAGGGGATTTTCAAAAGTGAAAAATGCTGAAAATTGGCTAAGTATGGAGAATGCACGCCTTGCTACCAAGAGGAAGCTATGCCATCAAATGCCTTAGTCATTTTTGCAACACCCGTACACGTAGTACGATGAAGGTGATTGCTAAGGTGCACGCATCCGCGTCGTCAAGAACAATGCTCAAATCAGTCACAATGCACGACGAACGTGAAGAGATGAAGATTTTCAAAGGAAATGATGAAACTGCAAGCTAACACCAGGGGCACCCTTGAATTCAAAGGGTCAAAGATAGTCATCAACTATCACCAAGGCAGTCATCTCCTTCATGTTTCTACTAGCTTTCTAGTGCATCGTCAAGCAAGGTCACTTGATTCATCGATCACCGGCAAATGTAAGCGAAGTCAAGAGATGCTGCAAGCAAGTACTATCAAAAATGGCAGTCAAACATGGGAAAAAGCTCCCTTGCTAACCAAGGGCGCCCTTGAACAAGATGATCCAGATGTCAGTTTTGAGCAAGCTTGTTTTCAGATGATCTCCTCGACATCAGCTCAGCTTTGCAATGAACTTGTTCTCCAGCCTATAAGACACATCAGATGATAGCAACTGTTGATCGTCAGAGCATGCAAAATGGAGGGTAAATCAGTACATATCAAGACAAAAGCGCCCCTGTTGGCCAGGGGCGGCCTTCATTTTGAGTTACCTAATGAGATTTTCAACAACTACTTTCTACAAGGCATTTGTTAGCTCTCAGCTTCACGATCATTCCAGTTGTGCGTTCACAAGACCTGTCAAGCATTCACAAATGAAGATCAAGCAAAAAACACCAAACATGAAGGCGAGATGAAGAACATGGAGAAATTGAACAAGTGTTAAGGAAACTACACATTCCTAGAAATAGGTGCCCAAATTTTTGGGCAATCAGATGCAGTCTGTAAGCTCAGTGACCTCCAAGATGACCTCCGTTTTGATCAATCTCGACAACGACACCGTCAGCAAAGACAACAGATAAATCAAACATTTGATGACGAAGATCAAACTGGGACTATTTGTGAAAGTTTGCAAAGTGAAAATAACAACACCAAAGGCCAAAAGTGCCCCTGCAAGCCAAGGGCACCCAAGCTTTTAAGACCTCCAAATCGACTTTCATGACCTGCAAGGCTAGTCATTCTTTCCAAAGCTGAGCTGGTAATCCATTCCACACCTTGGCACGTTCACCAGAATCATCATTCATCGAGAATCTCAGATCAAAGCACTAAAGGTCAAAATGAAAAAATTAAAAGACATCTTGAAATTTGGCTAAGTGTTAAGGAAAATGCATCCTCCTAGAAATAGGCGCCCATCTTTTGGGGCAGTCAGATGCAGTCTACAAACTCAGAGGCCTCCAAGAAGTCCTTCTCAACCTTGATCAATCGCGACAACGACACCGTCAGCAAAGAAAATGGACAAATCAAACATTTGACGACAAAGATCAAACTAGGACCGTTCGTGGGGTCGTGGAAGCTTGTAACATAAAAACAAGCGAAAAGGTCAAAAGCGCCCCTGCAGGCCAGGGGCACCCATGCTTTTGAGGTACTTAAACCAACTTTCACGATCCATGAAGCCAATCATCCTTCCTGGGACAGAACTGGTTATCCATCCCATGTTTCAGCAAGATCATCAGACTCATCAGTCAGCAATGATCTTAGATCAAAGGACGGAGGTCAAACTGGAAGGATTGAAGAACACTCAAGAAATTGACTAAGTCTGAAGCTAAAAGCGCCCCTCTTGGGAAAAGGCGCCCTTGAATCAGAAGCATTAGACTCAGGTTTTGAGCTTTGCAGCTCCCAATCACACTTCATCAGTGTTGTTCCACCTCAGCAATGGATCTATCAGCAACACCTCAAGATCAACTGAGCAACCGGAAAAGAGGATTGAACAAAGGCACTTCACCTTGGAAAAAGAGTAAAAATATCTTCAAACTCCTCAAAAGGGACGCCTAAAGTCAAAGCAAGATCTATTGACTGAAGATAGATATTTTAAAGGCCTTTCATGTCTAAAACGTCCCACAATCAGTGGAAATCACTCCTGGGAACTCCAAATCAGGCAAAAAGACTCCTACATCATGAGTTGGCGCCCAAACTTGATGCATTCAACATCAAACACTATGTATCAAATCTAGGCTTCATTATTCATTGTTTCTCTTTGCAATTTGAAGCTCAAGAACAAGCATTTTTCCCCTCCAACATCTTTTTGAAGATCTGACAAAGGGGTTTTCATTGTTCTTCATATTTTTGAAGCTCAGTTGCACAGAGGGACAATTTATTAGAGGTTGGAAAGAGGCATGATTTTCTTGAAGATCCAAAAAGGTAGTTGATAACTTCCAATCTTCTTCTTGTCTTTTTCCTCTATTCTTGTCTTAGATCTTCTTGCATGTCCAAGGAAACAACAAATAATCACAGATCTAACCAACTGGGTATTATCAAAACAGCTTTTCCAACAAAACCCACTTGTTGAATTTTTCCAGAAACAATAACCTTGCTGCCCCTATTTTTAGGGATTTCCGAAAAAAGTCACGAATTTGAAAATCAAACGAACTGGGTTTGTTCAACATTGAAGCACGAACAATACCCATGTATCAGATTTTTTCTGGAAAAATACTTCTTGGCAGGTGCTATTTTTAGGGGTTTTCAAAAAAGTTCTCTGAACAGTATCGTGTGCACAGTCAATCTTTAAGGTTTTCAGAATGCAATGCTCTCAAGATGAATACAAGACCAAATCGGTCTCGCTACATGTTTTTCTGAAAACAGCTGACACCAATCTGCATCGAGCACACCCAAAGGTCGATTTGGACAGATTGACAAGCATAGACACTTAAGTCCACAGGTCCCATATGGTTTCACCTTGTATATCTGATAGCCTTCCAAGGCCAGTTTAGAAGATTGATACCGTTGGAATTCTACGTGTGCAGCTAGTTTGTGTGCATTTCTCACTGCTAGAGTGTTCATAGTCAAACTTAGCAGTTTCATCATACAACACTCTTTCATTGAGAAGAATCAAGAAAAATGTTAGAAGCACAAAGCTGTGGGAGAAACAGAGGTCATCACTCCAGTAACGGAGCCGCCAAAGTTACCAAGAGAAAATTGCGGGTGATGAAGAGATGCTAAGGCAACGCGTCATCATCCTGTGAAGCATTAATTGTCTAGAGGCAGAAGAAGTCAATGACTAGCTAGAGGAATTGTTCACTAGTGGTGAAGAGGTGTAAAACACCTAGAATGGACATCCTACCCTCCAAAATAGCATTAATGACAAACAAGAGTTAGCTTGATGCCCCTTTCCAAGTTAACTCACTATCCCACCGATCATGCATGACAAATTCCACTAATTATGGATGTCTATTCTAGATCTCCACTAATTGTGGATCTCTATTGTGGAGGCACTTTTGTAAGTGAAGTTCTCTCTTAGTTTAGTTTCAATTAACTAAAGTAGATTTCCAATTAACCGTTGGGTTCCCCCTTTTTAGGAATAAATCTTGTTGACTGATTAGCAAGAACTCAATGTTAACTCAAGGAGACTTTAGGGTTGCCTACTCCTTTGAGTTCTATAAATAAGAGCCTTTGCTCATTATTTTGTAACTTTACTTCATGGCAACAAAACGCTAAGATAAAAATCCTTCATATTGTTCGCTTAGTATATGTTCTTGAATCGTATTTGTTATAGTTAAACACCAAGTACAGCTTGTGTTCTCTCTATTCAGATAGGTGTATTCAATCATTGTTCATGTGCTCTTGGTTTGATAGCTTCATGTGTGATTGTCTCTTTGACACAAGTTGTTGTCCCAACGTGTAACCTTTGGTGGAAGATTGAGATAATAAATCAGGAGAGCTACCTTGCCTTTGATCTAAAAATCGCAAAGTTTTATCATTGTATGCTGTTTCAATAATCTTCTTTCGATCTACACCTTGGAAAGAGCATTGTCTCTCCTTGGGAATTTAGGCAGTAGGATTATCGTCCTTTGTTGTTTCTAGTAGTCTACTTTTCAAACTACACCTCAGAAAGGTCTCGGTACCTTCTTCGGAATCTTGGAATATAGCCTACCGTTTGAAGATTACTTGTGCGGATTCTATTTCGGTGTGAATCTGGGAGTTCAAAGCCTTCGGATGCATTCTGCGAGAAACATTTGTCTAAGTGATCGAACCATTACATTCCCGCTCCTATATT
Source organism: Sequoia sempervirens (assembly GCA_007258455.2). Classification (NCBI taxonomy): domain Eukaryota; kingdom Viridiplantae; phylum Streptophyta; class Pinopsida; order Cupressales; family Cupressaceae; genus Sequoia; species Sequoia sempervirens. Next base: position 240,659 of record VDFB02360476.1, read on the forward strand.
CTCTTGCTCTATTTATCTAGAGGAGATAGGATAGATTAAAAGTTAGTTTAGTTGTAGTTAAGATCTGCATAAACCAAAGAAAACCTTAGCTGCAACGCATTGCATTTATGCACCCTTCTATCCTGCCGCTGAGTAAAAAGATAGGAACAGTAGTTTACTTTACTTTTTACGCAAATATCAACAACAAGAGGGAACTTCCCCTCCTAATTTGAAGAAGCAGTTACTACACACTTGCAATAGTTGACCGTTTCCAATAAGCACTCCAGACGTCCTAATTGAAATGCCAACAAAGTGGTGTCAATGTAATCTCAATGTGAAGATGAGAAGCAATAGAAGTATTTGTATCATTTGAACTTTCAAGTCATGTATAATACTTAAGCTCCTCTAAAATATCATCATCAAAGGGTATATTATCCGCATCATCAAGTGGAATGAGGCAATCTATAGCAGGATCATTTGGGAATGGAGAAACATGAAGGTCTCCAAACATCTCCCAAATCTTGGTCCAAAGTGTGCGGGGACATTCAATGTCCACTATAACCAACATAGTGTAATCATCAACATGAGAACCAATTACTCCTAATACATGATCAATTCTATTATCCCAAATTGATTTCCTTCCAGGTGTGTTTGGTTTAGGCATGAGCCCATAAAGGTAAGACAAAAGTTTTAGCCATCTAAGATGGGTTAGAATGCCTTTTTTCCAAGACTCATAATTAGCCTTATCCATGATACAATCCTCAAATGATTACAAAGGAACACCAAAAAAGAACACCAATGCACTCCCACCCTTCTCACTAGTATCAAAGATCACCCCCCAAAATATTACAAGATTGGCACTTTATGATTCAATGCGATTACAAAGCCTTTTCCAAGATACAATGCTCAATGGGCTCAAAATAGCCAAAATTACAAATTTTGATACAAAATTAACCTAAGAGAAAATCTAGAAAAACTAGTCCTATGGTTGTGTAGTGCTCTCCAAGACCTTTCCAACACCTACTTGTTTCCAAAAAATGGAGCACCAAAGTGAAAGTTATGGCCTGTTGAAGAAATTAGCACAAATAGCTTCAACCTGAAATATCTAGCCAAAAAATGGCAGAAATTCTTTTCAATACCTCCGTGGATGGAGAGTGTTCATCTCTAGCTTTCCGATAGTATCTCGTTTGCCAAAAATGGACATCGTGGAAAAAAGTTATGAATTTTTGAAAAACTGGCTGAATTTAGCCTGCAGTGATGGTTTTTTCTAGCAAAAAACAAAGTTTTACTTCTGATTTGATTTCTAAAAAATCTACTCACTATGTGTAGACAATAACAAAAACCAGAAATATTTTAATGCTAAGAACAAAACCCAGAAATGGTTTTTTTATCCAACAAGCAGAAGATGAAAAAAAGAAGTTTATTTAACCTTCAACCTGGAGAAAAATGGATGCGTGACGCTTTTTGGACAGTGATTTTTTCTAGATCTGCTCAATATATGCAAAATCTAATTGATACCCAAATGGTTTTCGACTCTGAAAACAAAACCCAAAAATTGTTTTTTTTTACCAATAAGAGGAAGTTGGATTTCTGAAGCAAAAATGAAAACAACTCCAATAAATATTTCACCAAATCTGAGCTTCAAACCCCCGTTTGCAACTTTGTCAAATAGTCTCCAATTTGGATGAAACAAAAGACAAGTTTGACTTTCTCAAGCCTTCTAGACGCATTGGAACAGTCAAAAAAACTAACAATATAACCAGAAATGCTGCAATCACCTGGATCTCACAAAACACATATGCAAAATAAAGAGGTAATTAAATCTTTGCAAACCCTTTCTGATCCTCCAAATCGTTCAAAAACGCAAGAGAAGAGCATACGGGAATTTACAATATTTTTACAAGAAATTCAATCTCTCAATTAGGAATCTAAGAACTTAGATTTCTCAAAACAAAAGCTCTAATACCATGTCAGAAATTTGAAATAGGCTGAATAACCCAAGGAACTTTTTAAGAGAAAATCAAAGCTACATAAATTGAAAAAGCATGAAGAATGCAAACCAGAACTCCTAGAGATTATGCAATGTCAATATCACAGAATATATTAAGAGCTTTCAAGATTCATTGATGCAAAATACAAGCTAGGTAGTGGGTTTATATAGAACTTAGGAGAGGATGGAGGTGGCAAATCAACCAATGAGAATTGACCACCAAAACCACCAACATTAAATAAAGTGATGAAAAAGTAAATACTTCACCCTAAAAAGGGTGGAGGACAACTGATCATTTTATCTCCTAGTTATTAAATAATTAACCCACTTTATTATCCTAAGCAAGCTTAATAAATGTGTAGGAAAAACCTATAACTAAGGAAAAATAAATTAATCCACTAGGAAAATAAAAACCTACACCAACAATTACAAGTGGGCTGCATCAGTATAACAACAATCATTTGCTTTTCAAAACTTAATCAACCATAGTAGTAGCACTTTAAAACTTAATCATCCACAGCAATAACACACATTTAAGATCTAGCAATTAAGAACACAAGACGAACACACAATTTACGTGGAAACACTTGCGGGAGAAAACTACGGCAAAATATTGCTTATATAAAACTTCTTTTACAATCTTCGTAGGCACAAATCCACTGGGGACACCAATCCCCACCCTTGAGCACCAGCCCAGCAAGAGACAGCAATATTTTCTACTGAGAGGCACCAACCTCCAATCTCCTCAATTAGGAAGCACCAACCTCTAGATGAATATTGTGTTTTCCTTCTTGAGTATTGCTACTTCAATATGCTTCACAAATATGCCTTAATACATTCACAAAAATATGCTATAAAATCTGCCTTAAGGTCTGCTCTAATTTCACTTGGAAATTTAATCACAACTTCTTCACATATATTTCTGCCTTAATGTCTGTTGTAGTAAACTTAGATCTACCCATAAAAATTTATACATATGATAAAAAAAATCCTCCATAAATCTGATCATAAACTCTTCATTAAATTTGCTCATGTTCTTCAAATAAACTTGCACACATATCTCATTTAGATCTGCATTTGTTCTTCAATAAGAATCAGAAATATTCTTCATGCTTTCAGCCTTTTAGTCTGCTTTAAATCTGCTCAATATTCAAACAATATTCAATGCTTACTTGCATCTCACACCTCTACTTTGCCTTGTTTTATACCTTATCAGACATGCCCGTTTGCCCAAAGGAGGCAACTCTCACAAGAAGGGCGGTCCTTCCAAGAGGGGTCAGCCCTTCAAAAATGTATTTTATTATTTTTATTTTTCAAATTTAAATCCCCAACATGGGGCGCTCTAATAAATGGGGCAACCTCTTCATAAAAATAATTTAATTTAATTTTTAAGTCACCACATGAGGGCTCTAGGAATGTAAGGGTCGGCCCTTAGAAATAGATAAAATTAAATTTTTATTTCCCTTTGTGAGGTTTGTTATATCCACCCCCATTTTTCCAAAATTTCACCTGTTAGCATTAGCCAAATAATAATGATAAGCAAATGAGAAAATCAACCTTCCACTTTCTGGTCACCCAAATCCCGATGAGGGCAAGGTGAGAGCATACAATGAGAAGGTGATCATTGCATTAACTGGAAATCATCCACTTGTTCAATGGGGTGAGTGAAATCAAACTAACTGAAAGCAAATACTTTCCACTTTTTGATCACTCAAATCCCGATGTGGGCAAGGTGAGAGCATATAGTGGTAAAGCTTACAATATTGAGCTTCTAAGTAAAACCACTTCTTCAATGGGGTAAGTATGTAAATCCAAGTGTATTTAGCGGGAATTACAACAAAGCAAGAAAACACTTGGCAGCAACCCAATATTGAGCTTCTAAGTAAAACCACTTCTTCAATGGGGTAAGTATGTAAATCCAAGTGTATTTAGCGGGAATTACAACAAAGCAAGAAAACACTTGGCAGCAACCCGACCAATCCAAAACAAGATCCCCCACTTATTCAACGGGTATAACATGAAAGTAAAGAGAGTCATTCGCTTATTTAGCGGACATTACAAAAAAGTAAAGAAAGTGTTGTACCCAAACCAAATTTTTTGCTTCATCAAGGCATTTTGCATGAAATAGTCTAAACCTTGCTAAAATGATGTCAAATACAGTTTTTGGGCAATATCAAGCATGGAGTTTTTGTCAATATTTTGTTAGTCAAAGGCAGTTCCATTGATTAGAACCTGAATCAGAGACTCAGAATGAAACATTTCACAATGGAGGAGCATTTCATGGTGACACTTATACTTTTGTATGGTCATTTCAATGGCTAAGATGATGATTTAAATGGTCAATTTTTGAAGATTTCTCAAGGAAAAGCAAAATTGCGCCCCTGTAGCCCAGGGACGCCCTTCTTTTTGAAGGCCTAAATTTTGTGGTAAATGCTCATGAATACAGTCAATCTCTTCAAAATTAGTCTGCCTATCCGATGAGCTATCCTGCGAGGCTATCCAAGACTCGTAACTCCGGTTACAGACATCACAAGTTGAAGATTCTAAAAGTTGCAGTTTGCAAAAACTTGTCTTTTTCCAGCTTTTGCGCCTCTGTAGCTCAAGGGCGTGTTGTGACCTTTTCACACATCGCCCCATTCAAAATGGGGACCCCCTAATTTTTGCTCCGTTCGGGTCTTTTGGCTTGGGTTTTTCTTCTCTCTCTCCCGCTCTGTCTCTTTTCTGATGTCCGCCTTTTCGAGGATTGCGCCCGTCAGTGAGTTTAAACGTGAAATTGACCAAGTCTGAAAATTAGGGTTTCATCTTTCCTGGTCAGTCCGAGGTCGAATAAAGTGAAAATTGAGCTTAACATTGTTGTCAGCATGTTTCCAGCAGGCTCTCAGCAGGTTTTCATCAAAATTTGAGGTACTTACTATTTTTAGTAAGTGTGAAATTACAGGCAATTTGTCAGCATTTTTGAATTTTCGACAGTCACACAACATTCAGAGCGCATCAGGTTACTCATATGCAAAATTTGAGCGAGAACAGGCAACTTGCTATTTTTAGCAGTCCAGCTTCCGACACAAATCTCAGGGCTCAGATGCAGAGTTTTTCTTTGCATGTTGGCATATTCCTTCTGGGTTTTTCGAGACCTTCGCGTTGATATAACATGCAAAACGAGACAACCACTTTCAGAATTCAGCCTTCCGAGGCTATTTTAAGGGTTTGCATGTCGGGTTTCTTTTGCATGTCGGGCGATTCCTGATGGGTTTTTTGAGAGCTTCGCGATGGTGTGACATGCAAACGAGGATACTCACTCAGTAAGGAACTTGCTATTTTTAGTAGGTGTCCCAGCTTCCCGAGTTTGGAATCACAAGCTGATCGCACCACGAAACGAGAGCAAACAGAGATCTTTTGATACGCATGCAGAGCGAATTAGGGTTTCCACGGGACCCAAAAGAGGAGTAAAAGGTCGAATTTTCAAAACCGATGTAAACCATCGCGATCGGCATCCATCGCTATCTGCGGTGAAATTTCAAGTAAACGGAGCACTTACTATTTATAGTAAGTCAGATTGGAAACAGGCTAAAAATAGTAAATCAGTTGCATGCGTTGGTGTCGACAGACAGGTCACGTGGTGAGGAGCGCCTCATTCAAATTTCAAGTTAATCGGAGCAGTAGAGCTAACGGAAACAAGAGGTTACTATTTATAGTAAACCACCTTCAGAAACAGGCTAAAAATAGCAGGTCAGCTAAAAGTGGCAGTGTCGACGGAACAACGAGATGATAAGGATGCAGTGTGCAAAATTTCAAATCGTTCCGAGCTTCAGGGGTGTAAAATCAGAGGACTTACTATAAATAGCAGGGCATGAAATACTGGCGAAAAACGATGAAAACATTCTAAGTCGAGAACTTCGTCCAGTTGACATGGCAAAATACGCCCAGTTGATGAGGAGGCAGGAAAACTTTTAAGTATGAAGCTCGTCCTTCTCACAGGCCAAAATGCGCCCAAACTGAAGAAAGTCAAAGATTTCCATCCTGCAACAGGGGCAAAATGCACCCAACTTGAAGAAGGAAGGTTGGAAAATTTTTCTAAGTATAAAATTCGTCCTCCTCACCCCTCCAAATGCGCCCATCCTATAGCAAGGGTGAAATGCGCCCAATAGACAAAGAAGTCAAAGTGGTCAATGAGTTTCATCCACTAGCAAGGCTAAAATGCGCTCAAGTAAGAAGAGGGTCAACAAGTCAAAGAAACTCGTCCTCCTCACCCTCCTAAATGCACCCAAACAAGGTTATGTGAAGACAAAAATGGGAAGTCGAAAAGTCATCCTCTTGCAGAGCCAAAATGCGCCCAAGTTGAGGTGTAGAAACTAAGTGAGGGTGGTAAATGAGGTGAAATGGGATTAAAGCGTGGTAAAAGGTGGTGAATGCTAGGCGTTATTCCTCTCCTAGCCTCAAATGCGCCTAAGGTGATGTGTTAGAGAATGTTGCAAGGTGTGTTGCCTAGGCGTGATTTTTGAATTTCCTCTCCTTGCCTCAAATGCGCCTAAGGTGGTATGTATTGTAGGAATTTTCTAAGGCAAGGTGAAGTAATATGTGTGAAGGGTGGATGACAAATTGCTAAGGCGTGATTTTCTTCAAGTGTGCTAGGCGCCTCAAGTAAAAAAATGAAATATTTTTTAAAAGTGTGTTATGCGCCTTAAGTAAAGTGAAATAAAGTATAAGATGATTTTAAAATTTCTCTAAGGCGTTGAAATATTTTCCTAAGTGTGGAGTGAAATGCAAGCGGCAAGCGAGAATAAAATGTGCCAGGCGTGAATAAAAATTTTCTAAGTGAAGTTGATAAAATTTCCTCCACTGGCAAACAAATAAAATTTTCTAAGGCAAATTCTCAGAGTGCAGGATGATTTAAAATATTTTCTAAGGCAAATATTTTCTCTCTTAGAAAATACGCCTAGAGCTCAAGGTGGTGAAATTTTTCGAAGCACCGACAAATTTTCTCACTAATAAAGTTAGAGGATGATGATAATACAGGATGAATTCAAACTTTTCAAGTTGGAGCAACACAGGATGATCACAGGCGAAGAATGAATTTAAAATGGTGAAAATAATATTTTTCTAAGGTTCAAAAATTCAAAAATTAAATGAACCCGTTCGTTGGGTACCCATGAATTCGAGACATTCTGGAGAAAATTTTCTTCTGGGTACTGAACGTTTGCGATGATAGGTGGATTTCAAAGTCTTCCGAACTTCGCCGACTCTTTTTCAGTGAAGAATTTGATCAGTGCTCAAATTGTGAATTTTCCTAAGGGAAAATTTAAAATTTTCTAAAGCAATTTGAATAAAATGTGTTTTCAAAATAAATTTCTCTGAATGATGAGTTCGGGATGAGTTGCCTAGATAATTTTGATTGAATTCTTCAGTGATGAGTTTTCCAGAGATGATGAAGAAGTTAAAGTTCAAATTCAAGTGACAAAGCTCCGACTGGTGAATTAAAAGGATAGATTTTAAATTAAATTTTTCGAAAACAAATTCAAGGATGCCAGTCAAAGTCAAGCTTCTAGAAGAGCAAGATTCCCGACGCCCAGAGACAAGTGTCAGAAATACCAGAGAGGGAAAATTCGAATTCTTAAAGTGGAGTAGTGGAAGTTTAATGCACTGGCTAAAATTAACTTCTTCTAGAATTCAAATTTTGGCTATAAAATGAACAAGTTTCTCACTTGTTTTCACAGCTGAAGAAGTCGAATTTGCTCTAAGTGAGGCATTGCAGTGAATTGCTTGAGGAGTTCAAAGTTTTGGCTAAGTCTGGAGCTTGTTGAGATCGCTCAAATCTGCAATTGAAGGAGACGCCTTGAGTTGCTGGAGAGGTGCGCACTTGCTGGTTGGAGAAGAGAAGTTGCTGAAAGTTTGAAAGGTACGAGTGTGGCTGAAGCTTAATTCATTGCTGAAGTTGAAGTTGCTAGTTGAAAGGGACGCCTTGGAGTGAAGTGAATTGCTGAGAATTTTCGAAGTGTGAACTTGCTGATTGCTGATACGAAGTTATAGAAGTTCGAGTTGCTGATTGACATTGATTAAGAGTAGTGAGGCCACCGAAGTTTACTTAGAAGCCTTAAAGTTCAGGAGAAGAAGCTGAGGTTTGCAAACACGAGAGTTATTGCAGCTTCTAGAAGTCGACTGCAGCCCCTATGCAATGTATTATTTTATTTTTATAGATTAAATTGCTAATGAATGCTTGCTGTTTGCAGATGGCTGAGGCAAGGACGAATGGAAAGGACAATGGTGCATCCAGGCAAGCTGTGATTAAGAAGCTGAGTAAGACATTCATGCCGGAGTCAAAATTCATTTCAAAATTGGGCAAGTTGACAGACACCAACCTGGGCTCCGTCAACCTAGAGACCTTCAAGAACAGGATGTTGGGAATTGGAAGTCATCGGGCTTCGACCACTTCACATAATATTGTTCGAAGTGGGTTATATGCAGCTGCTGGTTTTCCACCAGCCATTCAATGCTCGGAGCTGATAATGGAGTGCGCCAATTACTATGAGAAGGATCATCGGTCAATCACGTCACCAGATGGCCAAGTACTAGCCAATCTTACTCCAGCAGCCATTGGTGAAGCTTTCGGGATCCCGGTGCACAGAAATATGATCTACAAATCCAGAGAACGGGCTGAGCGGATGTACGCTTCTGCATTCGAGAGATGCATGGAGACGATTAACACTCACTGGATGAGCACTCCCAAGCCTTCTCGTACGAAGTTGCCGAAACAGATCATTGCGGATGACTTGAAACAAGAGTATTGTGATCTCATCATGATGCTGAGCAGGGTTGGAGGTTGTGCACAATCATTCATTTTTGAACCCTGGATGTTTTACTACATCAACCTGGTGCTAGAAGTGAAGGACTATATCAATTGGGCCGAGATGATAAGTGATAATCTACATGAGCAGCTCCTGAGCTTGAGGAGAACGAAGACATTTTACATGAGCTCCTACATTATCTATATGTTGGCACGAATGACGAAGTATAGGGGGATCTCTTACAAGGAACCTGTCGGTTGTGGCTCCCATCAGTTTAAGATATATGATGCTTGTCCGCAGTTGCATTTGGCGAGCACAACTCACTACAAGCACGTCAACGATTCCTTCACCATGTATATCACGAGATTGCTTCAGGAGCGATTACAACACAGAATCTCGAAGGAAGCCCAGGAGTTAATTGAAAGGTATGGGTGCTGGTTTATACAGTTTCCAAGATTTTCTTACATTAGGCTGCAAGGTTTTTCCTCATATCCACATAGGCTGCCTAAGTACCCAACAGATAAGATTTTAATGTTAGAGATATCTAGGCAATTGCTTGCCTTTGATAAAATTCAAAAGAAGAAGAAGAAAGGAGGGGTAGAATTTCTAGTTGTCATGGGCAACTCGGATGAGGTGTGTCCCTCAATACAGGCAGCTAGAGAGGCTGAAAGTGAACTTCAATTTTATCATTTCTCATACCACACTAGCCGACAGCACTACGATCCACATCATAACATCAAGTGGGTACTGTCAGAGGAGTTTAAGCATAAGGCCACCATAGAGGATTATTGGGCTGATGCAGTAGATGAGATTGAAGTGAGGAAAAGGATGTTTTCTCGATTGCCTATTACTCTGATCAGGGAGTGTGAAGTTGTGCCGGTTCCAGACCAGGTGAACGAAGATATGGATGTTGTCCATCCGGACTATGCAGCAGTTAGAGATACTCCACTTCCACCTCCAGATTGGTCAGAGCCTGAGATTGCTGATTTGGATACACTTTCTATCCCTGTCCTGACTTTCACTAGAGCGTGGGTTGATAGACGGGTAAGCAGGTTGAAGAGTAGGTCAATTGCTTTGACTTACAATATGATGGGAGATCACAGGACACCCACCACTGGCAGAAAGAAGCAGATTACACAAGGTCCAGAGCCCAGGAAGAAAGAACTAGTTCGACAGGAGCCTACTCAGCCAGAGCCTCCACGAGTCACAGTTGCATCACCCTTGGAGACACGTTCTCCAAGTATACAGGAGGTCTCTTTATTTGCTGATCAGAGGAATGCATTGAATCAGGTGCAAGTGTACAGAATGATATTCAGCCTCCACGAGAGAGAGTCGGTTGGCCAGTGTCAACGCACTGTTAGGGTTGATCAGCAGGATGATGAGGGGACTATTACCCCCTCGGTTTCAGCAGGAATTAGAGGCGGCCATGAACGATGATGATGATATAGTGTCAGGTGACACTCAGCCACTTGAGGACGATGAGCCTCGCTAGAATGATGTAGAGGTTGAGCAGGTTAGAGAAGTCGAGGCACAGGAGCAGCAGCCCTTTGATATACAGTATGATGTGCCCGATTGGCTTAAGGATAGAATGAGAAGAAGCCCCAGTGAGGAGATTGATCCAGCAGTTGAGATGGAAGAGTTTTTGAACAGGATCAATGCACCTTCACAGAAGAAGAAAGCAAGAAAGTTTTCAAAGATATCCACTGAAGAGGATGGTTCACGTACCCTTCATGTAGCTGTGCCACGAGTTGAGTGTGACCGAAATGAGGCAGTACCTGAGAATTATGTGGTCACGACTCTAGATTTGGGACGCCCTACTGGTGCGCAGATTGTAGAGGAGTGTGATAACTCCTTCCTCGCCCTCAAAGATAGATTATTCAAGAAAGAAGGAAAATATAAAAGGTTGAAAAGAGAACACAAGGCCTTAGTTGGATATGTACAGCAGTTGTCTCGTTCTCGAGGGCAGGATATTCCAGTGATAGAGCCTCCAGCGGAGGTACCTAGAGAGTCAATCAGTGGATTGATAGAGTTGGGAAGGATGGCACAGGAGGCAGATAAGTGGGTCACAGGGGTTCGTGTTGAGACAGAGAAGTTTATGGAGGACCTTGCTTTTGCTTTTCAGCAGGCCTCTAGTATTTTGACACGGATGGATGCAGTGGATCATGCTTGGGGCGACGCTTCTATCTATCAGAGCAAAGTTATTCAGCATCTCGAGGCATTGAGACACGTTCCGTTGCGATTGTTGGTTGATGGAGGTGTCATTCAAGAGAATGACAGGTATGATTTCTCGAGATGGTATTCTTCAGCGATCACGGGGCGTGGTTTCTTCGACGCTGCACAGGCAGATTCAGCCCGGATACATAAGGCCATGGCCAATATCATTGATGGAGTTCAAAATACTTTCGAGGCCATATTTGCTAGTCGGCTGAATCCAAATGAGATAAATGTTGATAATTTGAGGGGTAGGCTGGTGCCTTTCTTTTCAGATGTTAAGACCTTTGTACAAGATGATTTCGAGAATACTTCTACTTTCTCCACTTTGATCTAGAACACGCAGGACTCCTTGATTGCTTGGAGAAAGTCTTGTGCAAGGCATGAGCATTCAGTCACAGTATTAGAGTTTCAGCTAGATTGTGTTCCACCGATTTCAGTTCAGGAGGTTGAGGCTGTACTTGGCAGATTTGTTGAGTTTGCAGCCAGAGAGAAGGCAAATGGGAACGCACTACTGGACGAGGATCTTCTAGAAGACTGAATGTGGGCATTTATTGCCTTTACTATTTTGGGAGTGAGTGGGAATCTTTGATTCATTTAATGTACCACTCCCTATTCTGGCAATTTTTAGGGTTAGGGCTGAGGTGGCACGATTCTGGCCACTCTATTAATTGTAACCCTAGCCGTCTTTTGGACTGGGCTAGCTATATAAAGGGGGAGTCCCCCTCATTTGTAATTCATTAGAACAGGAGATTAGATCAGAGCGAATTGAGATAGAGCTAGAGTTAGAGAGTAGAGCATTGTAGACATTTTGCATATTGGAGAAGAAAGAAAGTTTTCCCTTTGAAAACTTTTGTGGAGATTGTTGTGTAACACTTTTCATGATAATAGATCTTTTCATTGATGGTGGAATTCGTCTTGTCATGAATAGCTAGCAAGGTCTCTTCTTCCTTTCGTATCCAAGTAGCGTAATTTTCATGCAAGTAGTTTACTTTGATGTGTGGCATTTTTGTTGAGGTAGCTTCCTTCATTCCATACCACTAGCGGCTTGTTGATGATAAGTTTTCCTTGCGTGGTCAACTGGACATTATCTTGAGTTTAACTTCGATTGTGGTTTGCATGCTTATATGCGTCGTTGTGATGGTGTATGTATGTTAGATCATAATTTGAACATCTTTTGTTATCCCTTTGAAGATTGCACCAATTTTACTGAGGCTGTCCGACATGAGGCTAGGTGAAATTCGGTTGAAGCCTGCCAAAACTAAGTTCCACATATCCTGCATTTACAGTAGGTGTACAAATTTCTTAGGCCTTACACCCTTTTTACTTTCCGATAATTTCCGATTAGTTTTAGGAAAACGAACCACATTGCCAAATCATACGTACAAGAATCCCTTTCAAATCATATACCGACTGCTAACTGCAAGAAATCTGAACAATTATGTAAGTCCCCTCGTAAGTACACAGCAATACACATCAACCAAACTGGGTCTATTCGCATTAAAGGAACCTTGGAGTTGAAAGCATGAACTTACTCGCAATCTTAGCATGCTGAATACTTTGATCAAGAGAGAATAGAGTATCCGTTGGGAAACTTTGTTCTGTGTTGGTGCGGTCTCAAAAACCACGTCAACAGGGCGCACCTCTTAATGGAGGTTTAGATCTTGGTATTTCTGATGGTTGATGTATTCGATCTCTTCACGACTAGTCTGCCTATCCGACGAGCTATCAAATGCAGTCATCTGAGTCCCAGAGCTCCGGCAGTCAGCGTCAGAAGATGAGCTTACAAAGTGAGTTCACATCACGGGAATCTTTCAAATGGTGAAATTGCGCCCCTATAGCTCAAGGGCGCCCTTCAAATTGACCCTTGAGATGGTTGAGTTTGCAAACGAGGTCTTCCTGACATCTGTGCTACTCTAGTCCAACTTCGCGATGCACCAACTTGCCTATTAATCCGACATTCTGAAACATCGTGGCAGAGATTCTACCAGGCACATAATTTAGCGGGTGGAGGAAAATGTAAATTTCATTGTACTTCTGTAGGCCAGGGGCGCCTAGCCTTTAGGCCTGTCAAATGAAGTTGTTCACGTTCGAAGTCTTCACGAGACTTGACTGTAATTACTCAAGCTATCCAACGAGCCTAGCCGTTAGCCTCTGGGATTTGGCAAACGCTCGTATGTGCGAGGTCTTTGGGAAATACTGTAAAACGAAGACAGCTCAGAAAATCGTTGTCTGGTCGTCTATTCCATCTTGGGAAAGGCGCCTTTCTATTTGAGGTCTTAGAAGCAGTTTTCTTGCTTCGTCGCCTCTAGAGGCGTCTCTCGTAGGTCTTTCTGGCTACGCCTAGAAACAAACGGTGCTCGAATCAGGTCATCCCAGCTCCTGATATCAGAGGTCAAAGTAGGGCATCTGGTTGAGAGTTGTAATTTCGTCAAAATGGTGTTCGTGCCTTTTCAAGCCAGGGGCTCTTTTACTTTTGGGGCCCTTAATCCACTTTTCAGATGCCTTGCGTATATTCGTTGGATGCGGAATACCTCCAAGCATGCAGTAAGCTTGTTTGACAGTAAACAGGGTTCACCGTTCGTTGTCAGCAGCCGTTTGAAGCGTCTGATGGCAATTTGGGTAAATGGTTGTCTGGTACCTGAAAATCAATTTAATCAAGGGCGCCTAATTCTTTGAGGTGTTAAATGATGGATTTTGCAATGATGACTCCCAGCAGGCATTTCTTCCTTGCTCTGCAGGCTTCGCAATGAATACACTTGTTCAGTCTCAGCATCATCTGGTCACCCAGGAATCAGTGTCGAAGATGGCCAGTCGTAACTTTGTAGTCAGCTACAAAGTACGAAATTAGTAAAAAACGTGATATCTTGAGCAAATGGACGCCTATGAGGTCAAATGAGGACTTTTTGAAATCAGTGAAGTTCGCCAGTGAATCCAAGTGCTTTACTTGGTTTGTCAATTGATTTTAAATAATATTTAATATTTATTTTTGCATATTTAAGCATTAAATGGCGATTTTCTAAAATTGGCGCCTCTTTGTGCTATTGCATAATGAATATTTTATTATTATTTAAATTTCGAACTTCAAGATAGTGTCAGTGTAACTGGAGGGGGTCCAATCAGAAGCCTTCTATTTTAGTCAACAATATGGCACGAATTCTCTTTATTTAAGCATGGCGCCATCATTAATCATTCACACAGCTTAAGAAATTCGTATTTCTTCAGAGCAGAAGCGAGTTTTTGCAGGTTGGGTGAATTTATCATCAGTCTACAAGGGCAATTTCATCAAACAATTCTTTTTGCAGGTTTTAGTTCACATTCATCAGCAAATTTGAAGAACAGGGGCGATTTTCACAAAAGAAAGAGCATAGAAAAAACGTCTTTCTCCTCTTTGTTTCTCAAATTTCTCTCAAGATACAATTCGCATGTTCCTAAAGTTGACAGAATTTGACAAGTCTAAACATCTGGATCATTTCTATATAACTTCCTCGAATTAAATTCGTACGTTTGATTTTTCAGGAATTTTTAACTCTAGAGCATTCATTCTCGAGTTTCTAATTTTCTCAACTGAAATCTCTTTGCATGGTCAAGTAGAAGTTAGATTTTCGCATTTCTGACGTTCTAGGTTGTCTTAGAATTTTTTTCTAGACAAAATCCATATCTCAGATTTTTCGCCGAAAATAACTCTTCAAAAGGCTATTTTTAGCCTCAGCAGGCTATTTTTAGCTTTCCAAAAATCTTGTCAGAACATAGTCGAGTTCACAGTCAACAGGCGAGTTTTTCAGAATGCAGTACACTCAGCTCGAATACAGGACCAAAACAGTCCTTACTCACGACTTCATCGGGACAGTTGAGACGAATCTTCACAAGGTGCTGCCAGAAGCAGTTCTAGATCTAGTCAAGATCAAAGATTCGATTATTCAAAACATTCAGCAGTCCAGGTTATTGGAGGTCGCTTCCATACCTATCTCCGTTCATTGTATTGAGTTCGTAATGTCTTCTATTAAGCATTACAACTCTACTACTCGTGAGATAGTGTCAGTAGATGGATGAGTTATTTGCAGTCTCAAGCCTTTGGACATCGAAAGAAGTTTTGGTATACCTCAACACCCGAATAGTCTAGTTATTTCTATGGAGCAGTGCGAGCATGCATTCAATGCTGATGTGGACAAGTGCCAGAGTAAAATGGCAAAACGATGGTTAAAGCAAGTGAAGAACATATTGCCAAACAATGTGGGTCGTGGTGAGTATAAGGATGAGTACTCGATTCTAATTACACTCTTGAATCGTGTCTCGGGTCAATCACATGCAAATGTTTTCCAGCCTTGGATGTATTACATCATTGGTCGCATCATATCTGGGCAGGAGCATTATGACTGGGCATCCTTCATCAGCGATGTTATCCACAAGCAGATCACCGATTTCCTAGTTGGTCATGAGTTTCACATGTGTTCTTATCTCGTGTACTTGACTGCTTATTAGGGTCAGTTCCGAGGACTAAACACCGTGGGCATTCTCAGTGTTCAGAAAGTCTATCACTATTACGATCAACTTGAGTTCACTAAGGCTGAACGTCATTTCAAGCGTGTTCACGAGGCTTTCTTGACTTATACAGTGAGAAATTTGGACCAGGAGTTGCACATTCGTATCTCGGCAGTTGCTAGAGCAGAGATGGATGGTTGGGCAGATTGGTTTATTCAGTTCCCGACATACACCTACATCCGAGTATATGGATTTATAGGAAATCTAGCTATGCTTCCACGTTATCCTTCGGATAAGACAGTCTTTATGGAGTTCCTGAGGCAGTTGCATGATGTTCATCGTCTTTTACACCGCAAGCATAGACCAGCTGCCAACTTTCCTTTTCAGTTTGGAATGTATTGGTGCAAGACGGCAGTTGATGCCAAAGTTGCAGGATAGGAGCTCGAGAAATATCATCTCAAGTATCTTGTTGAGGCTCGTGCCTATGATCTTTGGGGTCATTACACTACTCGCCTTGTTGGACGCGCATATCATGAGCCTTCCATGGAGGATTATTGGGCAAACTGTGCGGACGACTTTGAGGTTCGCAGACGTAGCTATGGCCGTTTCTCTCTCTCACAGATTTCTATTTTCTTGTTAGAAGATGTGGGAGGTTTGTCAGATGATGAGGGAGAAGTCCTTCCTCAGTTTTTCAGGGAGCAAGTTGATACACAGCCGCTGCCAGCAGTTGATTGGTACGCCAAGGAGTACGCAACAGTAAAGGAGAGGTCAAGTAGAGTTATTCAAAACAGTATACTTTACCTTGACAGCAAGAGGACTAGGAGGGTAAGTGTGCCTAGAGCAGAGCTGCCAGTGGTGGAGTCTTCGCTACCTTCCTCGTCGAAACCTAAACAAAAGAAGAGGAGTAACCCTCCTAAGAAAGGTCAAGCACCAAACAATTCAAAAGGCAAGGCGCTTGCCACTGATACACGTAAAGAGCCTGACAAACAGCCTATCACAGAGCTAGTTCGGAGGCCAGTTCAGAGTCTGCCAGTGCCTGAGGTTCAGCCTCAAGTTCCTACACCAGTTCCGGAGCAGTCACTAGTCCCAATTCACATTGAATTCGATTTAGACTCCCCATCTCGCAGTAGTTCTTCTACATATTCACTTTCGTCACAACCTCCTATTGCTAGTACAGACCCTTCCCGTAGCATTAGCTGAGATAAGTCTTGGATTGAGACCCAACTGGGAAGGAAGAGGAGGCAGCCATCCTATGTCCTTAATCATTCAGATTTTGATCAGGTTTACCAGGATGTGCCAGACAAGAGGATCAAGAACATGGTCCACGTGGAGAGGAATACTGATATGGAGATCGTTGTCGAGACTGCTATACCTCCACAGGGGAAGAGCTTGGATGAGTTGGAATCTCAGGACTTTGAGGTTATCACAGTCAACCTTGGTTGTAGCACACACCAGACTCAGGTTGATCTCTTACAGGTTGCTATAGACAGTGCCAGGGATAGAATGTTGAAAGACAGAGAGGATAAGGCAGCCCTCAAGGCCGAAATCAGACAACTTCGTCAGTACATTTCTAGCCTTGTACACAGGTCGGATGTCATTGCTACACTCCCGCCGATGCTTGAGCCTCCAACAGAACAAGGTCAACTTAATCATTTAGTTGCATATGGCAAGCGTTTGGATGAGTGGGAGGAGGAGTTTGTTGCTAGAGGTCGTTCTATGCTTACAGAGTTATATCAGTTGCGTACAATGCACGAGAGCTTCGTCTTTGTCTTCAGGATGAGGAGCGAGACATGGCAATTAATAGACCCCGGGATGAGATTATGATTGCTCACCTGAGTATGGCATATGAATCAGTCACAGATGCAGAAGATAGAGAAGCTATCTACTCTTGGAAAACACAGTTGGTTTTCAAGGAAAAGATAGAGTAGACTATGGCGTCAGAGTTGGCTGAGAGTAAAGAGCACGTTACTAGTGCACTCTGGTTTGTGAGGACCTTAGTATCTCGCTTACCGTGTCGATATCAGATTGAGGGTGGTGCGTATGTTGAGCTTACCGATGTACAGTCAAAGCTCCAAGTACTCGCTCATACTACTTTCAATGGGAAGACCGTTGGCTGTAAGATTAATCAGCTTACAGTCATTTCAGCGTTGTTCGATGAAGCAACAAGGAGTAGGGGTGAACTTCAATCCCAGATCACAGCTGGTGAGGACATGCTGCACAGGCATAGCATTCTTCAACAGAGTATCAGAGCTCCAGATAGTGATGCAGTTAACAATCTCGTTGAGGGATTGGTCGCTCGAGATCACAATCAGTAGACTTCAGTTCCCACCTCTCAGAATAGACATTATACACAGGAGTTAAAACCTGGCGTATCCTCCTCAAGTTAACTCATTGTCTTATCTCATGCATATCTATTCTGAGATCAGCTTATTTACTTGTTTTATTTAGGGTTTACGTTAACTGATGGTAGTGTTCCATTTAACATGCTTTCAATAAGGACATGCATGCTTGCACAGTTGTCCATTTTTAGATTAGATGTTTCGGTTAACTGATGGTAGTTTTCCAATTAACTGTATAGTTTCCTTTTAGCAATAAATCTTGCATGCATTGCAAGACTGTAGTTGACTCAAGGTGATTTTAGGGTTCCCTACACCTTTTGATGTCTATAAATAAGAGTTTTTGCTCATTTGTACATAACTTTTGCACGAGAGAGAAATATATGATGTGCCTACCTTGCCTTCAATATTGCTCGTTCTATATCTGTTCATGCGTTTTTACTATTATGATGAATTGTTATGCCACTTGGGTTTTATGCAATTATAATCGTGAATTCTTTCCTTAGTTAGATCAAATGTGTTTTGTGTTCAATAAACTTGTCCAGATTGAGCTAATAGATGTGCCACCTTGCCTTCAAGTTTAGAATCCGTACTTGGTTATCGTGTGATGTGTGTGAAATTGTGAATAATAAACTTATTCAGATTGAGCTGATAGTTGTGCCACCTTGCCTTCAAGTTGAGAATCTGTACTTAGTTTATCGTATATTGTTGTTTCTAATAAACTTATTCAGATTGAGCTGATAGTTGTGCCACCTTGCCTTCAAGTTGAGATTTTGTACTTAGTTTATCATGTATTGTTGTTTCCAATAAACTTGTTTAGATTGAGCTGATAGATGTGCCACCTTGCCTTCAAGTTGAGAATCTATACTTGTTTATCGTCAGATAGTCATCCTTGCTCCATTTCCTCATGCTCTGTTTTCTTGAGGAAACTGGATAGATTTTAAGTAATTAAGCCTAGTTGTAGTTAGTAGTCTGCGAAACCAGAAAATACTTAGCTGCAACGTATATAGTTTTCGAGAAAGCCTTGTACCTCTTACAGCTGAGACAAAAAGACAGGATATAGTTTAGTTTAGTTTCCTTTTCAAAGCCTTTTGTCAAGCACAACGAGGGAGCTTCCCCTCCTAATTTGAAGAGCACTCATTGCGTAGTGTGCATAGCTGTCCGTACCAACTCTTACTCCAGAGGTGCTAGTTGTTACGCCATCAGAAAGCTCAACCGCTTATTCAGCAAGAGCACCACTTATTCAATGGGGGAAGTAGAAAATAAGTACAAGATCAAAATCACCAATGGTACTACCAAAGGTGTTACAATGAGCTCAATATAAAATGTTCCAGAATAACATAAGCTGCTGTTATACTAAGAAAATGATGAGAACTTGAAGCACAACTCCCCAAAATGATTTCACAACATCAATATAAGCAACCCCCAACAAGTATAGCAATGATACCTCAAATGAAAAGGCCTCTAGAGGACGATAGAAGGTCTGATATGCTGCTGCTACAAGTCTGATATGACTGAACAGCAGACTGAAAACTCCAACCAGCAAGCATAAGATGAACACAACTTCACTCCAAGCACACCAAAACTTCCCCACACACCGTAGAATCAAAGACCAAGACTTTGTGAAGTCTAGGCACCAATATGAAGACAAGATTGCAACTCCAAAGTGAATAACCAGCAGCATCAACAGAAAACCCTCATCAGCCCAAGTGGTACGGCCTAGCTAGAGGAGCGATCAACTAGGATAAATCAGGTTCTTCTAAAATTCTGCAAATTTGTGCAAAGGGGCGCCCGAGTCCTAGAAATCCATTGATCCAATACCCACAAAAAGCTCTCCAACACTCTAACCAGCGTGAGCAAATAGGTGGTACGGCTAGGGTAGGAAAATAAGGATCAGCAACAACAAGAAGTCTGAAAATCACTCCAAAAGGCTTCCACAATGCTGCAAAATCATCGCACACACCAAAAATACAACCACTAGAAAACATCAAAGCAAAACATGATGAAATAAACTGAAAGCTTCACCCATATTTCCAATGGTGACTCCTATCATGAAGCCACTCCAATATCCAGCTAGGGAGTGTCTTGCAACTCTAAAACTGAAGCCAACCTTGAAGGTTTTTGTCCTCAAAGCCCAAGGATTCTCTCCACAATTCGACAGCACTTCGTTATCATAAGATTGCATAATCTAAATGAGAGCAAGAGGGGGGTATAAATAAGACTTTGGGTTCCAAAAATTCAAACTTCATTTCCCTCCAAAAGGGATGCCACCCTTGGGAAATAATACTTTATTCATTTTGAACTCTAGCTTAGGCATCCACTTTAGCATGATCAAAAACACTTTTTAAAAACAACTTAAAGTAACCAAGGCTATGCATGGGGGTCCAAGAGGCCTTTTTCTAAAACTTAATAACTTATAACTTCAGTTGCCATATTTGTCTTTTTTGAATTTCAAGGATGGTGTAAGCACTGAACTACCAAAAATGACAGAACTCAACAACTAAAAATGCCACCCCTGCCAAAACTGGAAACCTAATATAGAACTGTTGCCAAGACCACTGCCAGAAATAGCACTTACTAAAAATAGCATACTGCTAAAAATAGTACGTGTGTCCAAACTCAAAATTAGCCCAATCTGAGATGCAATTGTGACTTACTAAAAATAGTAAATGCTAAAAATAGACATTTCTAAAAATAGCAATATTGCCCACCAAGGATCTCCAAAAAGACTCTAGCAAACCACTACAATTACCCCTTGAAATGCTAACAAGAATCCTCCAAGAATCTTGGAATCCCCTGAAACGCCTCCGAATAGCCTTTGGGACTCCAGAAATAGGCTAACGGTCACTAAAAAGATTAGGACTGAGAAGGGGACATTACAGGTTGGCGACTTCATAGAGGGTTGCTCATAAACACATTCAAATGATCTTGATTTTAATATGGCGATTCACTTCCTTCCTCAACGATCTCTCTTGACCTTTGAATTCCTTTGACATCAATGAAAACAACTTCCAATTCATTATCCTTGCATTCTTCGGCATCAATGACAAAACTATTGTTCATATGTGCCTCATCTAGAGATCTTTTGGAGGTGCTTAAAGCTTCAATACTCGGAAGAATACTTCCCAAATGGCCAAAATCTAACTCATGATAGTGATCATCATCTTGAGGTGGTCCTACAAATACTAAGTCCATCACTCTATCATTCAGATCCAAAATAAGTGGATTACCACCATGAAAAAAATCTATTTTCTAACTCCATGAGTCTGCACTCTTGTTGCTCATTCCAAAGGCTATCAACAGTTTGTACCTCCATGGTCCTAAGAGTATTGAAGTCACTGTACATATTTCCATTTTCCTTGAACTTCTCTTCATGTCTCCCAAGGTAATTTGGTTCCAAATTAGATTTCTTTTCGAACTCATTAATTCCCTCAATTAATTGCTTGATCTCCATAGTTCTTGCTTTTGTTTCTTGCTCCTTAGATTTGGTTGAAACATTGACTAACTTTCAGCTTAATAAAGTGAGTAGTGAGCTAGGCTAAGTTCAAGGTTGAGCTCATCAACCTCATTCTCCTTCTCTTGGTATGCATACAAGGTCTCTTCTGCAAACTTAATAGCATGATCCCTATCTGAAAGCAATTGCAAATAGTCTGATTTTATTACCTCCAATGCTTCTTCAATAGTTTGAAGATTTGCAAGAATAGCTCCATCCTTATTACCCATTTGTCTCTCTTTAACCTGAGCTTTCCAATAGAGGTTTTCAATGAAATTGTGTGTGCTATCAAACCTTGTTAAATTTTGTACAACCTTTTCTTCAGTGATCATCAATTGGTTCTTCAATACTTGTAATTCTCTAGGCCTTTGATCAAAATCAACATCACACAACACATTTTCTGATTTGTCTTCAAAAGCATGATTTTCAAAATCAGCTACCTCTCTATCATTCCCTTTGGATAATTTCTGAGTTGAAGTTAGGACAGCACTATGCTCAAGCAAAGAATCATCAATTGGTTGCTCATCTTTGAATTTTGGTGACATAACACCTGGATCCCATGGTCTTATAAATTGATTGTTTTGATCTGCAAATATAGGCTCATTATGCTCCCCATGAATGGCTGATTTCTTCAACATATCACTTTCAAACTGTTATGAATCAAACAAACTTGAGTAATTGTAAAAATCTTCTCTTTCATTAGGAACATTCCTCTCCATTGATTATGTTTGGAAGTCATTCTGGAACACATTTAGCATAAGTAATTTCCATTCAATTTCTGAACTTTCATCATTATGGAGATGTATGTGCTCATTACTGATTGTTGATTTGAAAGCAACAACATCCTCAAAATCAGCATACTACTTCTTTTCCCAGCTATGTTGTATTTGCTTAAAGTCATTTATTGTTATTTGCATTCGTAAATGCAATAGATGGAATTAACATAGTTAATTTAACAAATACACAATAAGGATGTAAAACACCTTTATCATTTTTAAAAGTAACAAAATTTAGCCTGCATAGTCCTGAAAGCAATATCTAGATACATAAGCTCTCTGCTTTGACAAAGAAGATGGCTTAGTATTCAAATTGGGTTCCAAAGGGTATCTTCAGCAAGCTGCCTCTTGTGATCATAAAAATAAAGGAGGAATAGAAGAAGCAAGCCCTTAAAGAATTAAGTAAGGCTCATAAGTTCCTTGAATCTGGCTTTCTCAAATTGGGAATTCATGTTCCTGTGGTGCAATAAAATTTACAATTTAGTAGATATCAGGATAAAGAGCGGAGAAAGCAGGAAAAAAAAAAGACACTCTAGAAAGACAGAGAAACAGACTAGGCATGGGTTACACTATTCATATATTCCTTCATTATTTTCCAGATAACATTTTTACCTGGATCCTAAAGTGCAAAATACAAAATATAACAAGCCTGCTACAGATATGTTTTCAAATACATAGCAGAGAAGGCATCTATCAGCAATCATGGAGGAAGTATATTAAAATACCAAACTGCTCCTATATCATCGGTACTTGCTGATTAGTAACTGCAGGAAGTTCATAAAATGTGTATCTTTGTGGCCAGGAAAAACACAATTTGAGGTAGCCTGCATATTTCACAACTATAATATGAACAGAACAGACATTTAACTTAGTATTAGGCAAATAAATGTAGAGGAACATAGGAAGATAGAAGTGATAGTAAAAATAGATAAAAGTACACAAAGAAAAAGCTATAGTTTACCTTGAGTATGGCAATCCAACAAGCCACCTCAAGTGCTTGAGCTGCCTCGTCAATGATAACCAAGTCAAATGTCATCCCCTCCAATTGTCGAGATAAAGCACCAGTCAGAGTAGTTAATATAACATCTGAGTTCTTAAGCACATCAGTGACAGCTTGTTGCTGTCTCTGCCTCTCCTCCTTGCCAAGTTTTCGAAGCTCTTTCCTAATCTCCCTTTTGCTATTTCTATCTTTAGCTTTCAGAAGCTTGTTGTTCATAAGCTGCGATATCACAAAAATCAATCAGTTTGTGTAGCCTATCAACTACAAACAAGAACAAGTTCAAATCACAAGGAAACTAATGAACAATTGATTTCTTCATTGCTTGACAATATTTTAAACCTTCTTGCAAATAGAACTACTGATCTATTTTTAAAATCAAAGCCATCAATCTAGTATCTGCCAATCAAATACATTAATAGTTAAATTAACCAATGAAAGAGACAAAAGAAAGAAGATCAAGCAATGAAGAAATCAAATATATTATAATATATGTCTTTATAATATTTGTGTCATAGTATTGTGCCAAGTTCTTGTAGGGTCTGTCCATTCTGAAGGAAAAAACCTTAGAATAGATTTCAAGATCTTGCCCATACAGAGATTTGTCATTGTGTGAAAGAGACAAAGAAAGAAAGAAACACACATCTTTATAATATTTATGTCATAGTATTGTGCCAAGTTCTTGTAGGGTCATCTGTCCATTCTGAAGGAAAAAAAAATTAGAATAGATTTCAAGATCTTGCACATAGAGAGAGATTTGTCATTTTGTGAGTTTCCAAAATCGTAGATAATCATGAATAAAACAAATATTTAATAAACAGATGATTGTACATACATAATATAATTGTTAATTTAATTTATTTAGCTAACGATCGGTTAGTAAGCTTAAATATATGGACCACTGCAGTCAACGTAACCATTTGTATATGTGCAAGTTGACTTCGTCCATTTGGATTTTTCTATCCAAAAGTCCATTATCATTATGCAAGTCAAGCCTGAGTATGCTTGGAGACCAAATACACTACACAAGAGGTCAATGAAGACCCTAACTTGGTTATTTGGAGTGGATTTACATATTGATCTACACGCTAAATGATCTGCATGCAAACTGTGTTGCCTATGAATACTGTACAAGTTTTCACATAGATAGCTTTCACTATATATGTCATAAATCTTCTTATTTCATGTTCAAGTTCTTTG
Source organism: Sequoia sempervirens (assembly GCA_007258455.2). Taxonomy (NCBI): domain Eukaryota; kingdom Viridiplantae; phylum Streptophyta; class Pinopsida; order Cupressales; family Cupressaceae; genus Sequoia; species Sequoia sempervirens. Next base: position 264,902 of record VDFB02360476.1, read on the forward strand.
ATGGAAGTATAATCGGCTACCTTTATGATGCTGTTGTTTCTTCAATGTCTTGCCACCCCTCTGAATCATATACTATGTCATCAAGACCAATGGCCATCGTCAAAAACTGAAAAACAGAAAATTTGCCCCCAAAAATGGAGCAGAATCATTAATGGGACATGAGCAACAAGAATCAAACCAAGGAAGAAAGAATGACTTAACAGAGGGCTTTACTTTCATCTGGTGATCAACGACTTCATTCAGCAAGAAGATGAAGACACACATACTAGTCCACAAGAAGTGGATGTTAGTCGGATATTTTACTTTGTTGTCGGCCGTAGTCGGCCTCGGTCGTAGTCGGCCAATTGTCAAATAAAACAATAGTTAGTAAAGAATAATAATGTCATGTAATGTCATGTACTTTCGGGAAAATATGTTTAGATTAATGTTAATGTAATGTTGTTATGAAACGTCGTGTCGGTTGGTTGTCTAACCACCGCCGAGCGTTATATGTAGTCGGGTGGATGTAGTCGGAAAATAATAAAAATGAGTTTTGTTGCCGATGGTTATACTGTAAGCATTGTGATACTCTTTGTACATGATATTCCTGAGAATGAATAAAGTTTCTGGCATTTTACTATGATATCCTTCAGTTTACTGTTTTATCCTATGTTCTGCATATTACAAGTTTGCCAGTAGTACGTCAGATTAGAATCCCATTCCGTAGGCAAACATTTGGCGTCGTTGCCTGCACGGACTAGGGCATCATCCACCATGGCAGCGTAATGGGTCAACCAGCGGAAGAACCTATAAATGCTAATGAGGAACGAGAAGACTCATTGACAGAAGATTTGGTAAATTTGTGGAAAATCTCGCTCCGTGATCACGTACGTAGGGAATCCCACATTCGGGAGATCCCTGAGGAAGTCATCTGGGATCGGCTGGAAGTGAACGACGAGGTGAACCACCTCTGAACCGCATGCCCAGGTTGCTGGCCCGCCATTTCATTATTCTGCAAGACTTGCGAGAGGAAGAAGCCCGTGAGCGCCGAAGGCAGCAAATCGTGCAACGTTGTGAAGACCGAAACAAACGGGAAGAGGAAGAACGGGATACTAGTCGGCGCCGCACTTCCGGCAACCAACAATGATCGCTTGAACAACTAATAAATGCCCGTACGGCCGAACAAAGACAAGAATAGAGTACCTGACGGGCACGGGACTTCGGAAGAACAAGTTCGGCGATCACTCAGGCTACAAGAGCAGGAAAGTCGGCGAAGACGACTAAGGCAAGTCGGTAAGGAATTAGATGAGGACTTAATTGAAATCAATCAGAGCATAAAAAGAACATATGAAAATTTGCAAAGAATAGACACATCCATTGAACGAGCACACCACAGTTTGATAGAAGGAAGGGACGAAGACCCCTTCAGCACTCCAGAAAAATATAACCTCTATGACAATGAAGATGAATTGAATAGTAGCATCAGACGATTTCGAGAGTTGTCACTCTCGGACGACGACACAGAGTTAAGGAGGGGAAGGCCAGAGCTTAAGACCCCAGGGCAGAGAGAGCATCGGCGGGATCCTGAGGAGACCCACGGTGTTGCGGACGCTGACGGAGGACGTGGCAGTGACTCGTACGTGGCCGAGAGTGCTGGTGACGCACAGGGACGTAGCGAGGAATCCACTAGTCTAATCGGGTCCAAAACACAAGGAGGTCAACAAGGAGGTCAACCGGTAAAGATGGCTCACCGGATCGGCAAAAGTTGCCGAAATTCATGGGGAATGGCTCTGAGGATCCCGTACGGCATTGCAAGACATGCGAGACTATCTGGATAGCCAGCGGGCAGGATGACCCCGACCAGTGGCTGAAGGCATTTCCAGCAACACTCAGAGACAGTGCCATTGATTGGTACTCGGAATTGGACCAAGCGCAGAGAGCCACATGGAGGGTCCTGAAGCAAAATTTTGAAGCAGAGTGTTGGCGTAACAACTAACACCTCTGGAGTAGAAGTTGTTATGAACAGCCTATGCACACTACGCAATGAGTGCTCTTCAAATTATGGAGGGGAAGCTCCCTCGTTGTGCTTTGACAAATGTACTTGCAAAGGAAAAATAAGCTAAAACTATGTCCTGTCTTTTTGTTTCAGCTGCTAGAGGCACAAGACTTTCTTGAAAGAACCTATACGTTGCAGCTGAGTTTTCTCTGGTTTTGCAAATCAACTAAACTACAACTTATATCTATCCAATCTCCTCAGGAAAACAGAGCAAGAGGAAACGGAGCAAGGTTTGACTAACTGACGATAAACGGATTTAGATTCTCTACTTGAGGGCAAGGTGGCACAACTATCATCTCAATCTAAACCAGCTTATTGGGCACAACAGATTTAAGACTTTACCAAGACAATTTTATGGAACCCTATGTGGCATAACACTCGATCGAAACAGCAAAGTCTTCACAAAACAGCCTTTATCTTTATAATCTCACGAAACCCCATGTGGCATAACCTTCGATTATATTGATAAAGATTCACAAAACAGATTTATCGCTGCAACTTCTCGAAACCCTATGTGGCATAACGATCAATCACAATGGTAAATTAACACAAACAGCCTTATCACTTCAATCTCTTGGAACCCTATGTGGCATAACAATTGATTTCAATGATAAAGATGCTCAAACAGATATATCTAAACTATGGAAAGAATTCAGCATTACAATCTTTCAAAACCCTATGTGGCATAACAATCAATTGCAATAGTGAAGACACATGAACAAATACCAAAAAGAGCAATATTGAGGGCAAGGTAGGCGCAGCACATATATTTCTCTCAAGCAAAAGTTATTTACAAATGAGCAAAAGCTCTTATTTATATACATCAAGGTGTAGGTAACCCTAAAATCACCTTGTGTTCACTACAGTTCTTACAATGCATGCAAGCTATGCGCCAAACCCTAATGAAGTAAA